>PVIW01004292.1:0-64415 GCA_004026585.1 Noctilio leporinus
CTGGCTTATTTCACTAAGCATAATACTCTCCAGTTCCATCCATGTTGTTGCAAAGGGTACAAGTTCCTTCTTTCTTTCTGCCATATAGAATTCCATTGTGTAAATGTACCAAAGTTTTTTGATCCAATCATCCACTGATGGGCACTTAGGCTGTTTCCAGCACTTGGCTATTGTAAATAGTGCCGCTATGAACATAGGTATGCATAGGTTCTTGTGAATTGGTGTTTCAGGATTCTTTGGGTATAGTCCAAGTAGTGGAATGGCTGGATCAAAAGGCAGTTCCATTTTTAGTTTTTTAAGGAAACCCCATACTGTTTTCCACAGTGGCTGCACCAGCCTACATTCCCACCAACAGTGTATGAGGGTTCCCTTTGCCCCACAACCTCGCCAACACTTGTTGTTTGTTGATTTGCTGATGATTGCCATTCTGACAGGTGTGAGGTGGTACCTTATTGTGGTTTTAATTTGCATCTCTCTGATGACTAGTGATGTTAAGCATTCTTTCATATACCTCTGGGCCCTTTGTATATCTTCCTCAGTGAGTTGTCTGTTCAGTTCCTTTGCCCATTTTTTAAAAAAATTTTAATAAAAATAAAATTTATATAGAGGCTCTGACAAGTATTACTACTCTATTATGGAGATAGGAAAATAAGGCACAAATAGTTTAGATCATTTGGGTTAGGCAGAATGATTGACCTGTAAAATATCAACCTGGCCAAAAAGTCTGTTTAGTTTTTTCCATAAAATAAAAGACACGTTTTTCATTTTCACCAATAACTTTCTTGATGGGTGTATTCTGAGTATGTCAGCTGTCTCCTGTGGGGTATAATGTTGATTATTCTCAACATCTAACTTTGATTGCTGCTCAATTAATGTCTCAATTGGATCACTACCAGCTTCAATGGGTCTACCAAACAGTGGAGCATCATCCAGCAGGAAATCTCCATCACAGAACTTCGCAGACCACTTCTGGCATGTTCAGTCAGCCGCAGCACCTTCTCTACATGCTGCACAAACCATTTTTTTGGAGGGTGGGGGGAGGTTTCGGTTGCATTTTCTTGAAATAACGAAGCATAATAAGCTAAAAAATGTTGCACATTTTCTTCCATCTTCAATATTAAAATGACTGTACCAAAATTCACCAATTTTGATGTTACTTTTAGTGCATGCTGATATGCAGCTGTCACAATACAATCTAACAAAATTGTTTCTAATGAAGCTAAACACAACTAAGTGCCACTAGAACCACCTTACAGAAAAAACAAACTTTTTGGCCAACCCAATATGTTGTCAAATGGTAAGGGAGAATTAAATTTGCAAATGAAACAAAGATTGCTAGTCTGCTGGCTTTAAAGTTAAAGAGATTATCCTGTATTATGGAGGCAGGCCCAATGTAATAATGAAGTTCTCCACACTGGGAATAGGGAAGCAGAATAATCAGCATCAGAAAAATGGCATCATGAGAAGGACTCGATTCCCCATTGCTGGCCTGAAAAGTGGAAGGGGAACAGGAGCCAAGGGAAGTTGGCCTCATCTGGAACCTGGAAAGGAACGCAGCCCTGCTAACGCCTGCATTCTTTTTTCTGTAAGACTCATTTCTGACTTCTGACTTCCAGAGCTATAACATCATAATTTTTCTTCCATTAAGCCACTACATTCACTGTAGTTTGTTATAGTAGGAATAGAAAATGAATACTTTAATAACTTGGACACATTTTTTCCCTTACCACCATGTACCACTCCTCATTTTAGGGACCTCACTATGCTTATCTCACTTTTGGGCAATCATCCTTCTCTCGCTCTCAGCTTAAATGTTTTTGGACAAATTGCATCTTGATCCAGGCTCTAGGGATGCAACAGGTTATCCAAGTGATCTAATATTTTCCATTTCCCTCAACCAAAATGTGTACTCAAGGGCTAAGCACATGACACAAGTTAAACCAGCTGGAATCAATTCCAGTTTTTGGGGGGTTTTTTAACTAGTAGAAAATTTACTTTTTTTTCCTGTTGGATATTAAAGAAATACTGCAGAGGGTTTATATTTGCAGAAGCCGTCTTGTAACCATGTGGTACCAGAGTATAGTTAATATTAAAGTAAACTTAAGAAATTGAGAGAAAGAAAATCCCATGCTGGTAAATTGTGAATGCCAAGTCAAGCCATGAAAGAAGGCATGTCTGCTATTGAGCTCCTCAATCATCATGAGCCAATATATGACTTTGCTTAAGCCAGTTAGAATTAAGCTTTCTGATTCTTGAGAGGGGAAGAATCTATACTAATGCAATATTTACCTAACTTCATATTCCTAAGAGCTAACTTTATATTTTCAATTATGTAAAACTTCCAGGAACACAAACTACTTGCTTTGTGATAATCATGTGTCACCCACTCTAAACAAATGCATTATATCCATGCTTCTTTTCTATAGTCATCAAATCATCCACTTAGAACTTCTTTCCAATGATTGAATTGTTCAATTTCTTCTACAATGTCATGATCAGTTACTACTTAAGAGATACAAAGGTTTGAGTGTATGTATAATACATATCTATATGCACAATTGGTTATATGTATAGAGATATATATTTGTATATATCTATATAGCCTCACTAAAAATGAAGATGTATTTAATGTGCTTAAGAGGGCCAAATGAGAAAATTCAACACAACTACGATGAAGTGACTTGTTCAAAGTTGAGATAAAGTGACTCAACTTGCCCAAAGTTGTGCAAGAAATCCCAGGCAACATGTGATACAGAAACATGAAAAAGAGGAACTTGCATTATGAAACATGAGGTCTCAGAATCATAGCTCACCAAGTGCAGATCACAGAATGCTTATTGATTTTATTCCTGAAATCTCACACTGAGTGTTTATCTGATCCTTTTAGAATGGGAATTTTGATTGTTCAATGCAATTTTGTGTGTCATTTTCTGGCTGAGAGCCTGAAATAAATAACATAAGCCCCACAGATCTACCTCTATGGCAATGTAACCCTGGCCTTCCACCACAGGAGTAACTCTACCACAAACATTATAACTCAATAGTTTATCATCTTTTTTTCTGACATGAAATTGTAAGCTATTTAAGGGAAGCAATAAGTAGCTCATTACCAGGGATCATTGTGATTCCTACACATGTTCTGGTAAAGAAAATGCAATTGGATTGATCAAGAAAATGGAGGTTGATAACATCAAAAGCTTGCAAACGTGGAGAAATCAGCACTCTTACATATCACTGGGAAACATGCTAATTGTAGTTAATTGCATATTGATATTAATTAGGCAGGGAGTATGGCAGTATCTATTAAACTTTGAAATGCATATATTTTGAACAAGCAATCTGAATTCAAAGACTATCCCACAGAAAGAAAAGCTCAAGTGCTTAAGCCCAAAGGTACTTATTACAACATTATCTATAATAGCAAAAATATTCTATCCATCCTATCCATCCTAGATAATCATCAGTGAGATAATTATGGAATAAATAATGGTACATCAGTAGCATAGAATACTATTTAATTAGTCAAACAAATATATATATATATATGTATATATAAAGAGAGAGAGAGATCAATGATATATAAAAATATAGTTTAAAAATTACAATGAAGTAAAGTCCTGGCAGCACAGTGGAGTGGATAAGGTGCCAGCCTGCGAACCCAAAGGTTGCTGGTTCGATTCCCAGCCAGGGCACGTAACCAAGTTGCAAGCCAGGTCTCTAGCCAAGTACTCATCCGGAGACAGGTGAAAGGCAACCATACATTGATGTCTCTCTCCCTCTCTGCCTCTCTCCCATCCCCTCTCTCTAAAAATAATACATAAAACCTTTTTTAAATAATTAAAAAAATAAAAATTATAATAAAATATGCATAGGATGACCTAATTAAAATTTTTATATGGAGCCCTGGCTGGTAGCACAGTGGATAAGGTGCCGGCCTGCGAACCCAAAGGTCGCAGGTTTGATTCCCCAGCCAGGGCACATGAGCAGGTTGCAAACCAGGTCTCCAGTCAGGTCTGTGGCTGGAAGCAGGTGAAAAGCAACCATACATGGATGTCTCTCTCCCTCTCTGCCTCTCTCCCTTCCCCTCTTTCTAAAAATAATGGAATAAAATCTTTTAAAAAATGTTAAAAATTTTTATATGGCTTTTAATATTATGTAAAATGAATAAAGAATATACATAATTTGTTGATAATTACATAGGTAGTAGACATTGGAAAAACCAGAAAGAAATGACTTATGTTTACATTATGTACCTTTATCTTATTTTAATTGTTATATAAACAAATATTCATGTATTAATTTAAAATTTAAAGATGTATTTTGGGAGAAAAATGGATGTGACATAAACTAAGTTAGCACAGATTTTTATGCTTTTTTAAAGTGTATAGCTTTGGGTAATGTGTTAACGTCGAATTGGGTGTTTCTCTCACTCACATTGGTGTTTCTTTCCCTCTTTCCCCTCCCTTCCCCTCTCTCTAAAATTAAATAAATAAAATGTTTGGGGTTTTTTTTCAGAAAAAGATAAAATGTCCACACTGTATGTCAGATCAGGGAATGAGTTCTTTCGAGAGCAAGTCGTTTCAGGTATCATAGCTACATATCATTCCTCCCCTTGGAGGTAATTGTCCACATCATAACTGCAAGTTTGCAGCGATCCGTGTGTGAAGGATAAAATGTTCAAGGGGTATTATTAAAGGTAATTTTAGATTTTAAAGTTCCCTTTAAGTTTATTTGTGATAGGCAGAATTATGGTCCCCTGAGATGCCCACATCAGAATGCCTGCAGCCAGTGAGTACGTTGCCTGACTCGAGAAAACAACTGCAAGAAGTGATTAAAGTTATTGACCTTCAAACGACTAGACTGCCCCGGATGATCTGAGTGGGCCTGATGCAATTACATGAACCCTTAAAAGCAGAAATGGAAGAGAGAAGTGTAGGTTGCAGAGATGAGACAAGAAAAAAGAGAGAAGGATTCAGCGGGAAAAGACTTGGCCGCCATTTTTAGCTTTGAAGATAAAGAAGGACAAATGGCCTCTAGGAACTGGCAGCCCCATTAGCTGACAAACAGCAAGGATCAGCTTCTCTCTTCCAGCATCCAGGAAGAACCTCAGTCCTGCTGACACCTCGCTTTTGGCTCAGTGCAATAACTGTTGGAATTTTCACTCATGAAATTATAATATATTAATTTTGTATTGGTTAAGCAGCTAGATTTGTGGTAATTGGTTACACTATAATAGAAAACTGTTTGGCAACCAATCTGCATCAGAATCCTAATTCAGACTTAGCTTTATTGTTCATTATTGTGTTTCTGTTGTAAGATTCAAATAATGAGCTAGGTTCACAATTTAATTTTGCCCTACTTTCCAGGAATTTGATCATCTAAATTAACCCGATAAGAAAAACAGGTTAAAACTGTGAACTTGAGAAACTATGCATTCATATGTGTAGGAAAAGAATATGCTGGGGCAGGGAAGAACATTTAATTCAGATGACAACTCAATTAAGAACGTTTTGGCTACACAGACACATTGGTATTAATTGTTTAAAGACATGCCCCTCTTCCTTTATGTGATTAATTCCCTTTAACATTAATGAGACTTATGTGTTCAAGGCAAGGTGATAATAATCCTTCTAATGAGTAATAGTTTAAACCCCTAGCTACCCAGGGGATTCAGTAAAATTTGTTAAATCTTTTAAAATAACTATGGGAGAATACCCAGATGAGTATTTAGCAACGGTGTTATTCACACCATTAAGACGAGAAGAAAAAGCATAGTGTGGGTGCAGTGCCTGGCTCCATTCTGATATATTTTGCATGTGTTCTTTTTATTCTCCATTAAATACAAGCTACTTAAGGGAAGAAGTCTCATGCCTAGGGCAACATTAAATTTTTAAAGGTTGGCCTAATATTTTTAACTGAATTATTTAATGTAAAATGACAAAGGTATTCGAAACTGCTTCTGCAAGTGCTGGAGAATGGTGATCATTTCTATCTCTTGAGCCTGATGAAATTGTATTGTTTTACCTGTTGCCATAAAATTCATTCAGATGATACATATTTCACATTGGCATGCAGTTTATAACTTACACTTAGGACTCACTGCATACTTCAGTATTATAATCATTTTTCTATTTTAGTTGCCTTTGAAGTCAGTACTCAGCCACATGAAATAGATAAGCCCATTTTATTTTCCATCTCAACTTCAACATCTCCTAACATTTTATTAATGCAGTATTTGGCCTATATTGATTGAGCTAGATTTTTATAGTGTGTTTATAGTGTGTAAACTACTCCCAGGGAGAAAGTTGGGCATTTTTGGAAGCTGCGTGAACTCTTCTTTGCCACTGGGGTACCATTAAGTAAGTTATTGCTTCATTGGCCTGAAAGAAGTCATTCAGCTTCCAAAATGCCTAATTGACACTCTGGGAGCAGAGCAGGAGGCAGCTGCTCAGTCACTATTGTTTCTTATATTGTCAACTTGCACTGCGGTGGTGAATTTAATGGAGGACACCAAGTGAGCCAGGTTCTCCCAGCATGGAGACCCATCAAGGCTAAATCAGGAAGCCTTTTACCTACCCTGCGAACTCAGTCACAGCTGCGGTAAGATTTGCAGGCAATTGTGTCATGACTAAGAACTCTGAATGGTCCCAAGGTTAAAGGGCAATAGTGATGGTGTCAACAATTTATCTGATGGAATTTGGTCACACAGGGGATATTCGGCACTAAGAAGACATCCAGAGATCAGAGCTATTTAAAAAACAATGAATGGACAGAAAGAGATCTTAAAAAGCTTGATTTTTTTCTCATTTTTCCTCAATTTTTTTATTGATTATGCTGTTACATTTGTCCCAATTTCTTTTCCCTTCTCCCCCCTGCCCAGCACCCTGCTCCCTCCAGCAGTCCCACCCCCCTTGGTTCATGTCCATGGGTTGTGCATGAGAGTTCTTTGGCTTTACATATTTCTGTACTATTCTTAACATCCCCCTGTCTATTCTGTACCCACCAACTATGCTTCTTAACACTGCACCTTTCCCCACTTCTTCCCCTTCCCCCTCCCAGCTGACACCCCTCCAAATGTTCCCATATTGATGATTCTGTTCCCTCTCTGGTTGTATGCTTGCTTTTTGTTTTTACTTTTTAAGTGCTTCATTGCATTGTCCCTGAAATTAAGTGTAAAGAATTTTGAAAGTAAAATATTATTTAAAAGACCAGGAAACATTTTAATGGGGCACTAATATATGGCCGCCCTTCAAATCAGGGCTGAAAGCTAAGACATCTTTACAGATACCAGTAAGATCCACAGATTTCCTGAGTCACAGCCAAGTATCACCTGACTTCTTAGTACAAGAAGCTTTTCTTAGTATGTCTAATGTATTAAAGAAAGAGATATAATACTACATTGCAGAGTGACAAAATGTGACATATTTTAATGGTACTATAATGATATATAAACTGTATTTGTTAAGAATCAGCCAATACCAAGAAAATGCATGATACAGTTCTCTTCTGCTTTAAATGTTCAGATAAATTGTCTTCTTAAGAATTACCTAACAGCTACTATTCCATATAGACCATTTTTTCCTAATTTCTAACAACAATAATTTTTTAAAGTACTTGAATTACTATTTCATAGTTACCCATCAGTAACAGTTGAATTGTCACATGTTGTGTTTTCTATGATTTAATTCTTTTTAGAAATCATGAGAATCAGAAGCGCATATTGAAAAAGAAAATCAGATCCTATACTACAATAAGAAGAGCAAACAATTTTCCTTTCAACTAGAAATGTAAACAAGAATCAACAAGAGTAAAAATAATAGCATATATTTGTTAACATGTAAATTTGAAGCTGGAATAATAAGATCTTGTCCTCACTACATAATGATTCCAGAGTTGAATGCTAAAGAGCAGATGTTCAATAGTCCTGATTACCTTTGCCATGGAATTTTAAATATGTAGGGCTTCCTGCCTAATCCCAGAACATCCTCACTTTTTATTGTCCTAGAGTTGTTTGTATTAGACAAGAAAGTAAGTAGGAAGAAAACATTTATATGGTAATTTAGTTACCAAGTCTACTTTGCATGATGAATGGCCAACAAATACGTGGATTTCTTTGTTCTCCAAAATAGCTTTTGGTAGAGACAATTTTTCTAAGCAGAAATGAACAAAATATTAGAGTTGAGAAAGAGAGATTCTTTTTAAGTTTAGATAAAATATTTTGCAAATAACTCCATTTAGATTTCTTAGGAACTTGCAATATTTTTAATCTTAGAAATTGGGTATTTATGCAGTGGAATTTCCAAAACCCACAAATTGATATGCTTTTCTTTTTATATTACCAGTGTAGTCATAACTCTAAGCAGAGAGCAGAATATGCCGCCCTAGAATGTGCCAGTTTGGCATGTGGATTATTTCTCACTGAAGATAATTGGGGCTCAGCAAACTCAGAAAGATCTTTTTACCTCCCCCTTAACTACCTTAAAAGCATTGAGGTAGAGGCCTCTACCAGAAAGACAGCTATTACCAGAAACTCTCTTTAAAGATTCTACTTATTTATTTTTAGAGAGAGGGGAAGGGAGGGAGAAAGAGGGACAGAAACACCCTTGTGTGATTGCCTCTCATGCACCCCCAACTGGGGACCTGGCCCGCAACCCAGGCATCTCCTGGTTTTTATGGGTTTCTCATATGTATGAAATGTGTTTTTCTCCTATGAATCTGGCCTATATTAACTTAATTATTAGACCAGTCCAAGAATCTAGAAGAAAGGAAGGGGGCAGTTTTTACCTCTATACCCATTTTCTTCTCACTCATTTTTCTACCACCATGTCATCTTCCTTCCTAGCTTAAGGATATAAAAACTAGAAAATGAGCCCTGGCTGGTAGCACAGTGGATAAGGCACCTGCCTGCAAACCCAAAGGTCGTTGGTTCAATTCCCCAGTCAGGGCACATGACCAGATTGCAAGCCAGGTCTCCAGCCAGGTCCATAGCTGGAGGCAGGTGAAAGGCAACCATACATGGATGTTTCTCTCCCTCTCTGTCTCTCTCCCTTCCTCTCTCTCTGAAAATAATAAATAAAGTCTTTTATAAAAACTAGAAAAATGCCATAAACTGAAGATAGGATATATATATATATATATCCCACATATATGCTGTGACTCCAACAAAGTGCAAGATACTCTTGGTTGACTTGCTCGCCACCCATTTCCAGCCACACCTTTTTCTTGTTTTTCTCCTCGAAAAAGTCTGGAAAGTAAAAATATTGCCTTCTCAAAATTTCCATGCATCTGAGACTAGCTGTGCAACATGGCTTTCATAAATAAAATGAAAGTGGAAGTTTTGGAAGGAGTTTTAGATAATTTTTTTTTAAGAATCTCTCCACTACTATTTACTTAGGGACCTCCTTTTCTTTGTCCTGTAATGCCTGGAGGTAGAACAATTACAAAGACTAAAGGTACACATTAAGGGTAGTATAGAAGATGTGGCAGTTTGAATTATTAATTCCTCCCCACAGACATTCCAACAGCCACTAGAATTTGCAAGAAGCAAGAAGCAGATTCTCCCCTGGAGCCTCCAGAAAAAAAGAAAGAAAGAAAAAAAGAAAGGAAGGAAGGAAGAAAGAAAGGAAGGAAGGAAGGATGGAAGAAAGAAAGAAAGAAAGAAAGAAAGAAAGAAAGAAAGAAAGAAAGAAAGAAAGAAAGAAAGAAAGGAAAACCAAGCAGTGAAAATCCAGCTGTAGCCCAAAGTTGCAACTTGATTTTAGCTCCATAAATTTCATTTTAGAATTCAGACAACCAGGTGTCTGAAGAATAAATTATTTGTGTTGTTTTGAGTCACTAAATTTGTGCTGTTTTTTACAGCAGCAATGGGGGAAAAACATAGCAGGAAAAAAGGGGGGACAAAAAAGCAGAATTTATTTATTAAAAAAATGGTGTATTTATTCTTACATGTTTAAACTTCAGTCACTTACAAAGTACTTTCCATCTGATGCAGTACACCTACTGAAATGCTCTTTCCACTCTTCAACATACTTTCTAAACTCTTCAATTTTGATGCCTTTTAGTGCTTCTGCCATTTTTTGTTTCATCTCTTCCACATCAACAAAATGGTTCCCTTTGAGGATTTTTCTTTTTTCACCTGGGGAAACAAAAAACATCACTCAGGGTAAGATCCAGTGAGGCATGAAGGTCATGCCATTTTGGGTCAAAAACTGCTGAACACTGAGTGTGGTGTGGGCAGGTGCGCTCCTAAATCCCCCATGATGAAATGGACAAATGCATTGAAAGAGTCTTCAAAAAATTCATTAAAGCCAAATGCAGCCTCTCACAGCAACACCAGCTGGTGCACTGACATAGATGGGTTCCTAGCATACTCACCCAATGGGGGAAATTTGTCCTACGAGAGGCCCACCCTCAAGAAGACAATTCTTGTTTGGGGGGGCCTCCCCTCTTATATAAAGAGCATAGTTCCTTGACAATACTGTTGAATAGCTATGCCTCCTGTAAACTACCTCCTCCAAGTATATTATTATCATTATCATGAGTACTTAACAGAAAGGAAATTAGCTATGTGTGAAGTCACTGTTTGAGCGGAGGAGGCTTTCTTTCCTTTAGGCTGACCACAGCCCTACCTTGTACAGTCATGTCACTTCCCACAGACTGCCATCAGTTGTCATGGAAAGCCATGTACATACCTCCAGACCATGGACAGGACTGTAATACAGTTCACCACCCATTCCCTTTTGCTGAAGCCTTAGTATTCTCTCTCTCCTGTTCTCAGCAACCTTGAATAATTAGCATAATCTTCTTTATGAGTACCTCCCTTTTTACGTTTTCATGACAAGGGCAATATTTGTTTCCAGGTGTTATTTGAAACTTACCACACCCCTCTAAAGATTGTGGCACTTCATGTTTTTTAATAGCAATTGATGATCTTCGATTTTGATCATCATAGTTCTCCAAAATCCATTGCTTAGCCATTGCCTTGTTGCGTTGATGGTACACCCTCTGCTCTAGCTATGACAGTGAACTACTATCACTTGCATGTGGCCAGTTCTGTGTGCTTTCTTTTAATAATGTCATTCAGTAGTCCCTGCTCTAAGCAACACCTCAATTAAGCCACTTAGCACTCAAGTGCAGTATGGCTATCAAAGCACAAAACTTTAACTATTTTATTTTTATTTTTGTTGATGATTACCATACTTATCACAAAGTTAAGATACTTTCTCAACATGTAAATGTTCTGGAAAATGCTAACTACTAGAAAAAATTAATGAAAGCAATTGATGAGAAATTCTTTAAAATAAATTATTAAAGAACATTTCAGACCCTTGTATTTACAGTTACTTGCTTAAAATCAAATAATACTCCAATATCAGCTCAATGGGCAAGTCAAAGGAGAACAGTTCAGAATGATTACTGTTGATTACTGCTGGTGACTACATCAAGGTTCCAGTTAATTAAAGATAATTGTAGAGCTGACACGTGTGACAAGACTGGTAATTACTGGGCTAACCTTGCTGGGCTGGCTCGCTTTGTGGCAAATGTTAAGTATATAAAATGTGCGCACAGCTGCTGATCTAACAAGCAAGCATAGTTGTTGAAGTTAAATAGGTGTGTTAGTTAAATCACTATTTGTTGCAACTCAATATGAAAGTAGCAATTGGTGTGACAAGTTTTTAAGAGTAGGACACTGACTAGGAGAGACACAATTTTCTAGTCTGACTCTACCTTGACCAAAAATACTATCAGATAGAACACACAACCCTGAAATATTTGCTTCTACTATGTTGATTTTTGTGTATCATCAGTTAATCACTTCAGCTTGATACTTGAAATTAATTACAAAGACAGGAATGCTGCTGTATCAGAGGCTACATAGGTTGGTAGCTGTGCATAGATAAAGCTGAAAGAACTTGAAAATTCAAATTTTCTTTGATATTTTGATCTTTTCATTAAAATCATAAAATGAGCTGAAAATCTATAAGATAATATGAATTGATTAATGAGTGGGCAAATAGAGAATTATTTTAAAATTAAATATAAGCTATATTTTTTTCAGAATAACTCATATTTCTCCAAAAAGATTCAGCCCACAAATAATTTATTCTAATAAGTATTCTTTAGACTCCCAGCTTCAACTAAGAACTTTGAGTCTATGCTTACCAAATTAAAGTGAAATTATTGGAGTATGTGGTTGTGTCTCATGTCACTACACTATAAACACCTTAATGACAAGGACTGTGCCTTACTGATCTTTGTTCTTTCTCTACCACCTTTTGGGCACCTATCATGGGTTTTTTAAAGACATAATAGACCTTTATTACATGTTTTTAAACTGAAATTAACTGAAGTCCTCAGATTTATACAGTTTATGTATTCAGTTGGAATTTAATATATGTATTAGTAGTTTTAATTTATAACTTTAAACTAATTTTAGACTTACAGAAAATTTCTAAAATTAGTACAAAGAACATCTGTATCAAATTAATTATTTCCCCTAATGTTAACATCTTATGTTGCCATAGTATAATTATTAAAATGCAGAAATTAATATTTGTAGAAAAATGTTAGCTAAACTATAGATCCTATTGATATTTTACCAGTTGTCTAATAATGTTTGTTTTTCTTTCAGGATCCAATCCAAAAACCCACTTGGCATTTAGTTTATAGCTTAACTTTCTCCAATCAATTACATTTCTTTAGTCTTTATGTTTTGTGATTTTGACATTTTATAGAATGTCTCTCAATTTGGGTTTGTCTGATTTTTTTCTCATGTATAGATTCAGGATATACATTTTGTTTCCCTGATGAAGTCGACCTTGGTTAAGGTGCTGCTTACCAGGTTAATTGACTGTAAAGATATTATTTTTCCCATTGTACTTAATAAATATTTGGGGGGAGATACTTGGAGACTATGCAAATACCCCATTTGTCCTCCAACATTTAGCTACGAACGCGATCATCCACTATGATGTTTGCCTAATCGTGATTCCCTTGGTCCTTTGTGTCTTCTACTTCATTATTTGGAACATTTCCATAAAGAGAAGCCTCTTCTCAAATATTTATTATTTATTTAATTATTTACTTATATCACTATGGACTGATGGATACTTTATTATTTGTATTGTTGTCTTACACAATCTTCACTTTTTTTTCTTAAAACATATACCTCTGGCCACTAGGCATTCCTTCAGTTTGACTCTTGTGTCCTGTCCACAGGCTCTCATTCTTGGTTCCCAATTCCTGGCACCACAATGTATCCTAAATGGATCTTGTGTTTTTCCTGTGCCAATCCCCGATTCAGTCACTTCTTCAAGGAATTCCTGGTCTTTGTTTTAGAGAATAGCAGTCAGAAATTAAGATGTAGAGAAACTAATAAAACAATGTAAGCTTTTGGATTACAGGGACAGTGAGCTTGAAAAAGAAGAAAACCTGGAAGTAGAAGAAAACAGCTGGAGACTATTTCTCTGATCCAAAGGAGATGGATTAAGGTGACAACAGAAATGATGAGGAAGAAGCTGACGCAAAAGCACTGAAAAGGGAGAATGAGCAAAATTTAATTGTGTATCAATTACTTGTGTATCGATGGCATAGAACAAATCATCAAAACAGGAGGTAAAAAAAAAATGTTTCTCTGGTAAAAAAAAAAAAGGTGATAATTTTAAGGTTACTAGAGAATGTGTGTGGTCATCCCTAGGCATGTGTTAAAAGCTTTTTTTATATCTGTTCACCCCTGCTTCAAATTGCTAACCTGCTTTTCAAGCCATTTTCCACTTGGGTTGACTCAGGCCTGAGGGTGGTCATTTTGCACTGACTCCATTCCATTGCTTTTTCATTCTCAAATCTTCCCCCGACCCTTACCTTTATTTAAAAAAAAAATCTTCTGCTGTATTGATAGCATCAGTTACAATTAGTCACTGTCACCTCTGTCATGACTCTGTGGTATTGTCATCCTCCTGTCCGTGGCTTTTCTGAGAAGAGAAAAATGTGATTTTATAACCCTGTAAGTAAACCCCGAGGAAGATGAAATGAGAGGCTGCAGTTATGAGGTACTTTTGAATTTTCAGTCAATGAAATTGGGTTTATTTTAAGGAGTATAAGGGGAAACAGAACAATTTATGGACCTAGGACATTTAAATAAATGAAATCCCTGGAAAATTAGATATGTTTTTGAAGTGAGAACAAAGATACCTTCTATAAAAGTTATAAACTTGTTAAAGCCATATCACCCCTACAGTTTAACTGAACATGAACACTGTCTACGTAACTTATCACATCACTAAAAATAATGCTAATCAAAACTCTACCTGGATGATTTCCTATATGACTACAAATAATTAGCTTTACTATAGATACTTTTTCCAAACCAAATCAGACATTGAATTTGATGCTATGAAAATCTGCTTTAGTCTCTTCAACTAGCCCGCAAATCAATTAATCACATGACAAGTTTCTTTTATAGTAATTCATTGTGAAAGTGTTTAGATAGCTTTTTTTCCTTGACTTGATACCTAATTTGACCAACGTGTCAACATAAATCAAAAAAAGTGAGCAACTATTATATGCAATGGACGATGTGAGGTGCTAAGGAAAAAACAAATGGTAACTGCCATAGAGGAGCTCACATCCTAGTTGTGGGGCCACGTACACCTATAAACAGTACTAATACAAGGCAAGGTAGTAAGTGCCATAAAAGTGGCATTGCCTAAAGGGGGTGACCTAGGAAGAATGATGTGAGATTTGAAGTTGTCTTTAAGGACTGAGTAGGATTTGTTGTTGCCATGAAGGAACTGGCAGGCATTCCTGTTTGAGCAAGTTGTAGAGATGGAAGATGTCAATTGGTTTCGGGGAATGCTATAGTTTCAGGGTAGGTAAGAGCTAAACATTCTGGCAAGAACTGCAGTAGGGGTCAAGATAGAAAAAGTGGTATTAACTTGACCATGAAAATTGCTCTAAAATTACCTGGGTAACATTTAGCTGCCTTATACCTCCTATAATGTAAAACAGAGAGCTAAAGAGGTCCTCACTCCACTCAACCTGTGGGAAATACCAAACCTTGGACATGCCTCTGGGAAGAACTTAGGTGGCCCTGAGAAATGGCTTCCGCTCATTTGCATGTTTATTTTATGTCTTTTTCACCACTTATTGCCCAGCTTGAGAGTAAACTGAAGTAAAAACAACTCAAAGTAAAAATGGCCGAGTCGTGATTCTTTCCACTCTTACAACTTAGACCAGGTTTTTGATGAGTTCACTCAGCATAGCTGTTGACCTGCCAAGACCATCAACGCAGAAGTTGAATGATTCCAAAGAGCTTTTTCCAGGACGTGCTTTTGACAGAGGCTGAGCCTCTCTTAGATGAGTTTAAAGTTTCTCTTCAGACACTCCCAAAAGCAGCTGGATTTGTTATTAGTGTGTGCGTCCTTGATGCATCAAGCTCTTTCTCTTTCTCCTTTCCCTCCACCTTGTTTTTGGTAATCCCCTCCTGCATCTGTTTTTCCTGCTCTCTTGGTTTCTATCTTGAGGCAGGGCAGGGGCAGCAGGGGGGACCCTTCACCAAAGAAACTTCTGACATAGAAAAACATTTCAGATGCAGTACTTACTCACACAAGCTGTGGCATTATTAAAACTTGTCCATAAGTTATTGGCATTCCTCCTATTAAAACTGGGTTTGAGCTCACTCCTTCTGAAGTCCTAGATTTTGGCTCACTTTATAAAGTAATAAATGATGGGAATGTAGTGGAAATGATGGTTCATGGTTTTTGAGGCCCAGCTTCTTAACGGAAAACTCCTTCTGAGAGCTTTTAGCTATGACTCAAGAAGGCTACCTGCTGTACCACCTCCACGCTGTGAGGCAGCACAGACCATTTAGAGAGGCCCTGTGCAGGTGTCCTAGTCATCAGCTCTAGCTGAGGTCGCACAAGACAGCCTGTATCACCTGCCAACCATGTGATTAAGCTGTTGGCTTGGCCAAACGTTTGTTTATTTTTTTTCCATGAAATGACTCTATTAGTGCTTAGTTGTCCTTAACTTCATTCGAAACAATTTTGCTACATTGTGTTATGACAGCTGTCATATCTGTTGCATTTTAGAAAACATCAAAACTGGTGAATTTTGTGTAGCCATTTTTAATATTGAAGATGGAAGAAGAGACACAACATTTTCAGCATATTATGCTTTATTATTTCAAGAAAGGTAAAAATGCAACTGAAACACAATACAAGATGTGTGCAGTGTAGGGAGAAGGTACTGGGACTGATCGAACCTGTTAGAAGTGCTTTGCTAAGTTTTGTGCTGGAGATTTCTCGATGGATGATGCTCCACAGTCTGGGAGACCAGTTCAAGCTGATAACAATTAAATCGAGACATTAATTAAGAGCAATGAATGTTCTACCATGCGTGAGAAAACCAACACATTCAAAATATCCAAATCAATCAACTTTTTGGTGAAAATGAAAAATGTTTTATTTTACAGCAAAAACATACAGATTCTTGGCCAACCCAATATCTTAAACATACAGCGCAGTCAACCCTTTCGATGACTACAACCTCAAGTTAACGGGTACCTCAAATACACGATAAACACCACATGAGAATTGCCTAGCCAATCCCATTCCAAAGTTCCAATTCACAAATTTGTGAGCAATACCAAATGGCTAGTTTAAGCTGCTTAAATTTTGTCAGTATTTTGTTACTCAGCCACAACAACCAGGCAACAAGCTAAGAAATAAATTGCTAGGAGCCATGTGAGCAGAACAAGTAGAGTAGAAATAACAATGCTTGGAAAGGGAAAGGGACTGTCAATATTGCCCCTCCCAGTAGCTGGATGGAATTGCCATATAGAAGAAGATTCCTTACCTCACGCAAAAGAGTACCCACGGTTGGAGGGCTCATTAGTCCTGAAACTAATGAGAACTTTGGGTACACCATTTACTTCTGCCTTCAGTAATCCAATTTTCTATCACTATGGAGCATGTACTGTGGGTTTAATATTCTCATAGGCACTTGAAGAAATGTAAAGAAAGAACATAAGAATGGTGTCTTTTTGCAAAGTGCTTACAATCTTCTCAATGCTACTTTCCCAGCTGTTTGAGTTAATTGATGTTTTTAAAAGATGTTGTGCAGCTGAAATTTTATGAATATAATTGAATTTTGGCCCTGGCTGCTGGCATAGTGGATAAGACGCCAGCCTGTGAACCCAAAGGTGGCTGGTTCGATTCCCAGCCAGGGCACATAACCAGGTTGCAAGCCAGGTCTCTAGCCAGGTCCGTAGCTGGAGGCTGATGAAAAAAGGCAACCATACGTTGATGTCTTCTCTTCCTCTCTGCCAAACTGGCTTCCTTGCTATTCCTTACAGAAACCAAAACTTCTCCTGCTTTTTGTGTACATGACCTGGCCAGTGAGTCAAATATCTCCATTTTCTAAGTCTCTTTGTTCCTAGTGTGCACTTTTATCACCAACACACTATAATCATGTATTTGTGGGTGTATCTCTTCACTGGAACAGTATCCCTTGTGACAATTTCAGGCTTTTATTGTACTTCACCAATTGAAAATCTCAGAATGTCCTTTTCTTTCTTTTCTTTTCTTTCTCTTGCTTTTCTTCTCTCTTTCTCTCTTTTACCCTCTTCTACCTCCCCCACCCCCTTTCTCTCTGATAATCACCATACTGTTTTCTGTATCTATGAGAGATTTTTCTTTTTGCTTAATCCCTTCACCATTCTTTACCCATTCTCCCAACCTCCCTCCCTTCTGACAGCTGTCAGTCTGCTCTCTGTATCTATGAATCTGTTTCTATTTTGTTCTTCAGTTTATCTTGTCCATTAGATTGCACATGTAAGTAAGATCATATGTATGGCATTGGCCTTGCTGTGACAGGCTGTCATCCCTTTATCCTACAGTGAGACTGAATGCCAGACACACTTGCAGTTGATGTTTCTGAAACATTCATAATCCCTCCAATCATTCTTTAGCAGAAATATGCTATGTGTTGGCATTATTTTGGGTTTGGGGGATATGATAGTGAATAAGATTCATAACATTCCTGTGCTTACAGAGATTATATGCTATTTGGAGAGCACCATAACAGTATCTCTGAGGGATCCGTATTATTTGAGCAATGACAGAAATGATAATAGTCATCCCCTATAAGATCTAAGAGAAAAACATTCTGGATAGATGAAATAATGAGTAAGTCCCTATGGTACAAATAACTTGGTGCTTTTGAGGCACAAAAAAGTAAGTCAATATGGCTAGAGCAATGTACATAAGGAAGATTGTAAGGAGATGAAATTGGAGAATGAGCAAAGGATCAGATTAAGTAAGCCACTGTAGAAATTAAAATTTTTACCTCAGTGGTATTACAGATCATTGTGGGATATTTCACAAGGGAGAGAAGTCATATAATTTACACTTTTCAAACATCACTGTAAGTGGATTATAGTGGTGTCAGAGTTGGAACTGGGAAACTAGTTAAAATACCATTTAATACTGTTGTGGCCCAAGCTAAAAAAGATGTTACTTTACGTGGATGAGTAAATGAACAAGTAAATGAAAAGATGAATAAACAGTTGAACAAATGAAGTTAATAAATTATGAGAGAAAAAGAAAAGCAAGGAAGGGAAAAAACTAAAAAGAGACATATAACTGATGAATTAATTCACTAATAACAAGGAGTATTTTTCATGATAAGTCCTTTCAGAATGATTTGTCACTCTGAAACTCATTTCATGTACCTTATTTTGTAATTAATTCACAGGCATTTCCTTAAATATTTCTGCCTCTAAATGCACATATTTGTCATTTTTCCATAATGTAAATAATCATAACAACACCATGATTAATAGAGATCATCTTTATGGCATTTTAATGCTTATTTGTTCAAAATTATCTGAAGAAAATGTTTTGAAAAAGCTTGCCTGGATTGCGGGCCAGGTCCCCAGTTGGGGGTGCATGAGAGGCAATCACACAAGGGTGTTTCTGTCCCTCTTTCTCCCTCCCTTCCCCTCTCTCTAAAAATAAATAAGTAGAATCTTTAAAGAGAGTTTCTGGTAATAGCTGTCTTTCTGGTAGAGGCCTCTACCTCAATGCTTTTAAGGTAGTTAAGGGGGAGGTAAAAAGATCTTTCTGAGTTTGCTGAGCCCCAATTATCTTCAGTGAGAAATAATCCACATGCCAAACTGGCACATTCTAGGGCAGCATATTTTGCTCTCTGCTTAGAGTTATGACTACACTGGTAACAGAGGGTTGATAAACTGATAACAAATATACTGACAAATTGAGACTAAGAGATATTTTATAATACCACTGACTTGATCTCTTCAACATGTCTCTGTCATTAAAAATCATCATCATCATCATCTTCATCATCATCATCATCATAAAGATGAAAGTGCTATACAACCAACTTGGTTTATGAATTTGTATTGGATCCTGATTCAAAAAACACAATTAAAAAGACACTTTAAGGGCAGTTGAACATTTTGAGCAAGACTTAGGTATTAGAATTAATTATTAATCAATATTATAGATGTTAAATAACATGGAATTGCTTAATTATATATAGTCATTGTGTTGTGGGAAGTTAGGAAATGTTCTCCTTATGAGCACAATGCTAAGTTGTTCAGGGTGGAACTGCTGCAATTGTCATGTACTTTCCAATGATCCAGTAAAATATGAATGTAGTACGTACATGTGTTGTAGGCATACGTAAAGCAAATATTGTAAAATTTTAATGATCATAGAAGTTAGCTGATGGATAAACGTGTTTTGTTGCACTGTGCTTTAAATTTTTCTGTGTGGCTGAAAATGTAATGTTGGAAAAGTAGACGATAACAGGACATTTTGAAATGAACCATTCTCTGAGACAACATTTTCCACAGTGCTTGCCCTCTCCCAACACCTTCCCGCACCCTTCTCTAGGAAGAACTCATGCATGTACCTGGCTGGGACACCACCAAAGCTGAGGAAACAATAGTGGTCACCACACCAAAAGTCCCAGACTGCCTGCCACAGAGGGTCCAGAGCTGCTCTAGTTCCTGCACTGTAAAAGGCTCCATTGGTTACTTTTATCTTGGATTCCCTGACATGTTCCCCCAAATCCTTCCATTAAACTCCATTGTCTGCTTTCTAGGCTAGATCAAATCCATTTCTATTACTTACCACAACAACAACCAAAAATAATACTTACATAATTCAGGACAATTTAGTGGAATAAAGCAAACATTTCCAAATTACTGAAAATAGATACATATCATGGTTAGAGAACACATTTATTTGTGTGTTCTCTAGCAGAAAATGATAATCTGCAAATTTATAAATTTGTACTTTTTCCTCTTTGGCTGTAAGAAATTGAGTTCCATCCCTGGCTGGTGGCACGGCGGATAGGTGCCTGCCTGTGAACCCAAAGGTTGTTTTGATTCCCAGCCAGGGCACATAACCAGGTTGCAAGTCAGGTCTCCAGCCAGGTCCCCAGCTGGAGGCAGGTGAAAGGCAACCATATATTGATGTCTCTCTCCCTCTCTGCCTCTCTCCCTTCCTCTCTCTCTAAAAATAATGAATAAAGTCTTTTAAAAAGAAAGAAGGAAAGAAAGAAATTGAGTTCCCAGCAATTAATTAGCACTGCCCACCAAGTTAAAATATTTGTAAGCAAATTTAAACTAAACAAATGACAAGAAGCTTCACACACACACACACATGCACACTCACAGACATGCAGGCAAAATGTATCCTTTATATAAGATGTGCACTTGTTAATTATTTTTCTGCTACAGACATCAGCTTCAGTTTGATCTTTAGCTACAACATATGTCTCTATTTACATTTTGATGTCCTCCCATCTGTGAGTTCTAGGTGTGAATGAAAAGACTAACGTCAGACCAATAGTCTTTGCACACTGGGTACGTACAGAGACAGTATTGCAGAATCATCTGCAGTTATTTAAAGAGCTTGTTTCACTTTTGCTCTATCTTTGAAATTCCTACATGGTCAGGAATGCTTACTAATGAAAAGATACTCCTTTTTTTTTTTAAGGACAAAATTAATTATTTATTTTTATGTAATCTTTATGGTATTTTCCCCATCATCGTTTGTCCCCTTATGGCCCCTTCCCCCTAGCAATCACCACGCTGTTGTCCCTGTCCATGAATCCTTTTTCCTGTTTGCTCAATCCCTCCACCCACTAACCTGCACCGCCCCCCCAACTAGCTGTCATCTGCTGTCCATCTATGAGTCTATCTCTGTTTTGCTTGTTGGTTCAATGCTTCATTGTTTTTCCAGCTGCACACTACTGTGCTTTGCTGTTCAGGATTTCCTTTTATAGCAGTCTGGTAGAGTTTGTGTTTCTTAAAAAAAAATTTTTTAAGGAACAAGTTTGGAGACAATGAGACTTCGGTTCAAATTTCAAGTTTACTATTTATTTTGTGTGACCCTGGAAAATTCACACCCACTGTTTGCTGTATGCTTCTGAGTACAATGGAGAGAATATTTCATTTTCTCTGGGTTGCAGCTTTGCCATTTAGTTTATATAATGTACATAAAGTATCACAGGCCTTTATATCAGCATCTTTCAACTATTTTCTGACCTATACTCCCAAGAGTTAAAACAGTAACAATGAGGAGGGGGTCAGGGAGAGGGGGAAGTAAGAGGCAAAGAAAGGGAGCAGTTTAGTCAAGAACCTAGTATGGAAGAACCATGGACATGGACAACAAGTGGGATTGACTTTGGGGGGAGTAGGTGGGTGGGGAGGAGGACAGGGGGGAGCAAAAAGGGGATGGATGTAATACAACAACAATAAAATTAAATGAAAAAAAGAAAAACAGTAACAATGGTTCAAAAGACCAGTGAGTTATGTTTAATTGGGCATACTCTGCCTCCTACACAGAAAAGGGGTTTCATGATTTGGGGAACTGCGTAGTTTGAAAAAGCATCCTGTTAAATCTGGTGTTTCTTACCTTCCCCTTTCCTAACAACTTTGGAAGATACCATAATCATCGCTAACAGGTACATAGTATATTTCCCATGTGTAAGAAATTCTTCTTATTATTTTACATATCCTAACTCATTTTCATTTAATCCCCAAGACTCTGAGAGGTAAGTGTACTTTGTTTATTTTCCTGTTACATGTGAGAAACACAGAGTCAGGATTTGAACCTGGGCAGCCAGGATACAGAATCCATGCTCTAAATTACTTTGTTAAACCAAACAACACTTTGTATATATTCAACAGTATTTGTAATGTGACATGATAAGTCAAGGTGTTTTTTTCCAGTGTATAGTTTTGAAGAAATAAGTTATAAGCCCCTGAAAATACATGGTTATAATAGAAATCTTGTATGAATAATAACACTATTTTGGGCTTAGAGTAAAATAATATATTAATACTGAAGCCCATTCCCATTATTTTTCCCATTTCTTTTGTTTCTTAGTTTAAAAAGGGAGAGACATAAAATGGAAATAAGAATTATCTACCTCCATCTTCTGAATTATGGCTACATTGTTTTAGTGCTTATAACTTCAGCATTAACATACCTCCCCTGGACTTTGTGGCAGAGCAGAAATACTTTCATGGAGAAGAACTTAGGATAAAAAGGCAAAAATAAAAAACTTGAGCAATAGTTTTCTCTTGGCAATAGGTATTGTTGGACAGCAACACTGAGCTCTATTTAGACCTCCACACCAGATTTTGCTTCCCATGCTTTATGATAAAGAAACCAGCAAACATAAAATGGATTTGTTCCCTCTGGGAATGGGGGAGGTTGGGGGACCAGATTATCTGAGGAGCTGTGGGGACACAGACTGTCCATCATTTTTCAAGAGGACATTCCACTTACAGCTTAAGAAGTGTTAATGAAGCATTCACACTTTAACCAAGTGAAAATGCAACGCACTCACTTTAAAAAAATTAAATCAAACCTTGCTTCTGGTTCCTTAATGAGCAGCAACACATCATGAAAGCAGAACTTCTGGAGGCATTTTTCTGCATCTTTACATAAAACAGGTTCCTTCCCACAAGGAAAACAATCAGATCAGCCGCTCACTTCTCTATAAACTGCTGTTGCTGGAATAACATGAGTGAACAATAAAACCTGCTTTAACTTTCAATAGCTCCTATGACCAATATCAAAGACTGGAAATCACAGCACACAATCTTTCAATGCAATCATTACAGGTGAGTATGCTGTCTGTAAATTATTCACATAAACCATTGCCAGCCAGTAAGAGGCAAACTGCCACATCTTATACTGGCTTGGAAGACACCATTTTAAACCATCATCTTTTCTTTAAAATAAGACATTTAGTACTTATTCAAGATAAGCGGAACAAGAGCTTTGATAAACTGTGAAGCATATTCTTACTTGCTGTCAACTTCTTTGCTTCATCTTTGCCTATTCCTTTAGTGGAATGTTTTCCAGTGTTTTTATTTTAGGCATTTAAATGCAACATTAAGAGGATGAGGAAGAAAACGTTTTTGGAGAAACTCTGGTTCTTCTTGCCAACACAGTAAGGAATTACAGCTCAGCGAGCCTATTAGGGTGCATGCAAAATTTATTAATGAATGAGAGAGCAAACACGGTGGTGGCCAAAGGCCAGGGTGGCAAGCTTGCCCTAGAGTGGCCAGAGACCCAGTGGCCAGAGGGCCAAGGGCACCAAGAGGGCGAGTCCATTGTTCTGAGAACTTCTATAGCTGGAGGGATGGGGGTGAAGAAGTTACACATTGATTGACAGATAGAGGTGGTGTCAGCTTTCCAGGACTGGAGCACGGGCTCCCAAAGGTGTTCTGGGCATCTTCCTTTAGGCACTCAGGGCCCTTTCCTGTCCTTGGGGCCTTGGGATGTAAACACAGTTTCGAAGGCTGTCCTTCCCCGACAGTGGAAAGGACACACACAATTCCAAGGACTTTCCTCTTCCTGTGCTGACACAGTGTTTCTTGTGATGTTGGAACACCAGGCAGTGTCATCAGACCAGGCCCAGGGCCGCTGGGTTAGCGGGTCACCATGTCTCCCTCTGCCTCCTGTAATGAAAGCATAGAGCCCCCTCTCTCGGAGGATAATATGTGGAGTCATGCATGTCAATGTAGGCCTTCCAAAGGTGCTGCCTCGCATTTGTCACCTGAAAGAATGGCTCAGTGAATGGAAATTTGAGGCAAAGAAGTTAGATGAAGAAAGAGCACTGACCAAATACATCAGAGTTTAAGGAGAGTGGCCATGTGTACCAATTACAGGGGAAGCAGCTTCCTTACTGATTAAAATGTAATTGATATTTCACAACCTAGTAACAATCTCCTACTCCTTACTCTCTTGTGAGCAAAGACCATGGCTTTTTTTCTGGAATGATATGCAAAATTTAGTCCCTGAAAGGCAGAAAGAGCATCCAGACAACCTAGAGGAGACTGTTGAATATTACACTGCCGTAGTCTTGGTACCATTTCTTTGTAAGTATCTTTTAAACAATGCATTGGTTTCAAGTTACACTGATTTGATGGAAAGCCCATGGATAAAACTGTCTGCATATAACAGAGTCAACATGATATGGGTCAGGTCAGCTCACAACCACCCTGGGAAATTCTTTCTGCCCATAGAATAAATATTTTTCCTACTTACACTTAATGTACTTTTGAAAAGATTCATTTTAATCCTACGTATATGTCATTGGAGGAGAAATGGCAAAGAACTTCATTTTATAATGTACAACAGACCCACATTTTCTCCACAATTCTCAGATGTAAGCAATGTGTCATCATTACTTATCTTTTACTTTTTCTTCGAATCAAAGGAAATCTGCATCTATGCTCTAGCTTGTCAGTATAGAAAATGACTAATAGCATTATGGAATTTGCCCCTCCCACTTTTAATAGCCATGAAAATTCTCATTATCTAAGCCCCTTTGGGCCCATTTTGGAAGATTGTTGTTGTTTGTCTTCTCAAGTGGCTGTGGGCCATGGGAAACTTGTGTCAAGCTCCCAGGTTACTCAGCTGTGACAAATTAGTCATAGATACCCTGGAACTTATATCTGTGTCCTAGTTTCATTTGAACTTTCACTACTCACAACTTCAAAGTAAACCATTTATGCTTCCTTGACTTTCAACACTGTTTTCTCTTCTTTCACCTTGAATTACCCTCATCCCCACCTTCTAACAAAAAATGTGACCTTGATGTCTTGAACTTCTATTTTGGTCCCTGAGATACAAAAGCCACTAAGGTCCTCACGAGGCAAGGAGCCAAGATTCAGAATAGGCTTACTTACTTTCTCAGGATAGAAGACATAAATGCCTCTCATTTATTGCAGTTACCTGACTCAAAGAGAACAAGAAATAAAACAAAAACGAATAATCCTGATTTCATTATTTGTTGAACATGCAGTCAGTGATTAATAGAGTCAACTTTGTAGGTTGTGTTCCATAGGTGGGCTAGTACCATCCTTTTGTCCTACAGTCAGATTATATCTGAAGTTGTAACTATCTTGCAAACCTGTGCAACCCATTACAAGGATAATTGACTGCAAATAATTTGGCACAAATCCCTAAGTTGCAAGAATGATAATATCATGATATACGAATTTTCCAATTTTCTGTAACATTTACCATATAATACGTTCCATAGACATTTGTTCAGTTGAACTGAATTGCATTGAATTGAAATTGATCATCACAGAAAGATGTGATCTAAGCAACAATCCCTTTTTATCTCTATCTGAAATAGATGAGATGATAGAATTATAAGGATGAGAGTTAAAACAGATGCTGGTACCAAAACCTGAGGAAAAAAGATCAAAAACATTCTGGAGTAGTACAATTTTACTAAGACAATCAATATCTATGCTTAAGTTCTTTTACACATTAAAAAACTCATTTAAAAAATAATCATGCATATTTGTGTTTAGGAGATGTTGACTTAAATCCTAACATTTGAAAATTAAGACTTAAAGAGTGCATTACATTTAAGTCAGGATTTTTGTTTCCTATAATCAAATGTTATATGATTGAAATATTAGTGCAATACAATACTAAGTTCTTCACCTTTCCAAATAACCTAAATACATTGTATTAGAAAAGTCTAATATGACATTTTCCAAAATAATACAGTATAGCAATATGATTTCTACAATATTCTAAAATAGTCAACTGTCTCCCAAAAGGTATTTTAATTACAACAACTTTTTCATATTGAACGTTTGATTTGATTGTCCCCTGACCCCTAGAATTTTGGTCTGCTCATCTTTGTATCCTGCATACACATTATAATATTTGGCAAACACTAGATATTTCAAAAAATCATTGGTGATATTAAAAAGCCAAACAGCCAAAAATCTCCTGTGATTGTTAAAATATTGAAAAAATACCTTTCTGCAACAAGATAACAATTTTGGTTTTCTATTTTTAAATAGCAAAATGTCATTGGCTACTTGTCCTTCTAATATATTTTAGTATTTCTGCTTATTTCAAAATTATTTCTCAAGATCATTTCGAAGTAAAGAGGCAGTGAGGTATTGTCTTAAAAATAAAATAAAATAGATTCTTTTAACCTCTACTGTTGTATTGTCTCAAATAAGTAAATCAAGTATTTAAATGAGCGATCAGTCAAGCGGGATTCAGATTGAGAGAAGCAATTTTGTCCTCCATTGTAACTATGTTTTCCTAAGAGCACATAGAATCATCTACAAATGTTTCGCATTGGGGAAAAGTATGATGGATTCATTAGGTTCTATTTATGCCACATGTATTTGTGGGTAAAATTTTACTGTGCTTTATTTGCAAAACTCTGTATTTAAGCTTTTCTTTTTAACCTGCTTTTAAAATGTAAAGAAACTTCAGAGTTTTCTCTAATTTCCCATTTTGAATCAATGAATTACTGGGTATTTCTATTGAAAACTGAATTATCAATCTTGTAACAATAGTAAAAATAAAACAACCAAAAATGTTGAAAGAAATAATTTATTTTGATATGTTCTTTTATTCCAGATAAAATCTCCAGATACATCATCATTATTTTGCAATATAGGACAAAATAACTCTCTAAGAATTTCCTGGCAACACAAATAAGATCATTTGCAAATTATTAATACCCTTGTTCAACATTGTGGTCATTGTTTTTGCTGTGGAAATTATTTACTGAAACAATTACAAGTTATGTGAGGTAAGGATGAACCTTGAAGTCACTTTGATCATGAATTACGAAGTGGACAGTGTACTGAGAACTATGAATCTCGTGTCTGGATTTTGAAAGAAACCCATTGGTACATTATACAGCTACTATCAAACGTCCTCAGATCTCAACTCCCAAAGAATGCTATTTTACATTGTTTATAAATACACAGTTGTTTCATCTCCATAAATACAGAATGTACATGAAAAATCTCTAAATTTTTCCTGTACGCTCTATGAAGCCCCTGTTTTCTATTGACTGCAAGCTGTATTGTGCAAACCATGCACTATGGGTTCTAAGACAGTGAAATGTAGTCCATTCCAATTCCAGGGAATCTGACATAGCCCTACACATATTTTAAACATTTGTACAACGTGTCTGTGCTTTAAATCACCAAAATACATTTGGAAATATGTCCATAAAAAAATACATCTTACATATAGAAAGCCTCTGAAAATCTTATGCACATTATCCATGTACCTGACTGCTTTTGTAATGGAGTCATAATCTTTGCAGATGTTGATTTCATCGTAGGAAAGACAGAAAAGTTTTGAAGAAAGTAATTTTCTTTTCCTGTTGAGACATTACCCTCCACCCTGGCTGGTGTAGCTCAGTGGATTGAGTACCAGCCTGCAAACCAAAGGGTCCCTGGTTTGATTTCCAGTCAGGGCACATGCCTGGGTTGTGGACCAGGTCCCCAGCTGGGGGCATATGAGAGGCAGCCGCACATTGATGTCTCTCTCCCTCTCTTTCTCCCTCTCTTCCCCTCTTGCTAAAAGTAAATAAATAAAATTCACTGTAACTGCAGCAGCAGCAGCACTTGCATATTAGGCTTCTGGTTACTTTTTTTTTTTTTTCCAACATACGGTTGCTTTTCATCTACCTCCAGCCACAGACCTGGCTGGAGACCTGGCTTGCAACCTGGTTATGTGCCCTGGCTGAGAATCGAACCAGCAACCTTTGGGTTCGCAGGCTAGCGCCAATTCACTGAGCCACCAGCTGGGCCTGGTTACTATTGATTTGAAGAAAACATATTTCCACCAAAAACTTAAAAATTAAAACCTTTTGATAATCTTTGAAGTCCAAATTATGTAAGTGGTTTCATCATGCTTGTAATAAAAATTGGCTTAAATGTGATTACAACAGCTTGTTTAAGTTGTAAGAACACACAGACACACGCACACATATTTCTGCCAATATATTTTCTCAAAAACATACATGTTTCTTTCTGGAGTCAACTAGCATAACATTTTTTATTTAGCAAGCAAGGTTCAAGGTTTCTAGTGTCTGTCAGAGTATGCTAAAGAGATGTAAAAGGAAGCTATAAAGTAGACAAGTTTTTTCCTGAAGTAATAAGGATGACAAAAATTCTCCTCTAAGAGTAGCCAACAGTAGGGCCAAAAAAAGCTAATTAAATGTGTCTGAATGTGCAAAAATGTACTGCTGCTGGCCTAATAGGAGAAAGTGAGGTTCTTTGTATTATCTCTCTTGCAATTATTGCTTTATCATTAATTCATTTTTCACTATACGTGTGTATATTAATAGCTATTTTGTATTTATCGGCAGAGTCTTACTGCCATCTAGTGATCAGGTTGATAATAATTGCTGACTGCAAACAGGTACAAAATGAGACAAGGTCATCGTGATGACCTATTCTTAAAATGCCCACAACGTGTGGTTTTTCTAAGGACCCTAGTTTATTTTTACCTTAGTGTTAACACTGGGTCAAATTCTGCTGTTGCTTTAAATGGTAGATTTACACTAGAACATAATGTAATGCACACAGCAGGGTGCCATCATTACCTCTAAAACATAACCACAAGCATGACCATGTTTACATTTGGCTTCAACTGTAACGTTTATAAGGAAGACCCATAAATTCTCTCCCCAACTTGGCTACCCTGTTAGCATTATCTACGCAGAAATTCTCCAATTGGCTCTTGTCAGCTGGTAAAAAGATTACAGCTTCCCACTTCCCACTGGTTATTTGTGTGAACTGGGACAATTTATTTTGTTTCTCTAGGCCTCAGTTCATCCACACACATAAAATGGGAACAAAATTGTTATGGGTTGAAAACAGTGACTGTCACTGTCACACACTACATATTCAGTAGACTGATATTAGTTGTATTAAGATTATCCAAATGTATGACTACCATCACCCTAAAGGAGAAACCCACTGGATTCTCTAGTATCGTTAGTGTCCCTCCACTATCCTTTCCCAGACATGGAACTGCAGGGCCTTCTTTGGGGTCTCCTTCCTTTCGACAATCAGCCGCTTGTTTCTGTAGATTTGCCCCTTGAAATGTCTTTTGCATCCACTGCAGTTCTAAAGCCCCTACCTCTGTTTAGCCCTTCAAGTCTCTCTTTCCTGTATTGATGCATTATTATCTTCCTCCTGCCTCTCTTTACTCACCCTTTGTGAAGGGCCTTTGCAGTTTATTACTAAGGAGTGAGTTGGATTAAGTAAAAATTCTTACCCTACTATTTAAACCATTCTTTAAGTAGGTTTCTTTCCAACCTTATCTCTTCACAGCCTTCTATGTCATTTCTAAGCTTAAGCCAAATAGAACTATTCACTGTCCCCAAAACACTTCACAAAACCCCACTTTTGCACTTTACCTTTACCTAGAGAGGTTTTTTGAATATACCTCTACCTGTCAAAAGTCTAAATGTCTTTAAGACAATTGTATTCATTCAATAATATTTGGGTGCCCAATATGCCAAGTACAATTCTGGGAACAGTGGAGGCAAGTGAAAAGAACAGAAAGTTTCCTGTCAGAAAACCAGGCTTGTTCGAAGCCTTTACTTATCACCCAGGAAGGTGTGTTTTCTTTTGCCTCAGTGTGAGCTATTTGGACCCTGACAGATTGAGGTTCGAAGGTCATCTCAATACTCAACAGTATGTGAACCTTAGAAAAAGCCACTGATCTTTCTGATCCTCAGCCTTTTCCTCTTCAAACTGGAAATAATAACAGCTATTCCTCACTGGGTTCCAGCAAGGATTAAATATTATGCATGTAAAAATGCTTTGACAACACCTTATATAATTGGTATCATAACCATTTTGATGTGAGTCTAATCTCCATTGCCCAATAGCAAGATTTCAAAAGTAAGAGCTGTATTCTACTCATTTTTAATACTATCTGCAGTGCCATGCACCTGGGATTGCCTCAGGAAATATTTTTGAAATGACATTGGAAAGCAAGCGTTTCTTCTTTAGTTGTCATTGTGCATGTGAAGAAGTGGAGAACACCAATGTACAAGTAAAATTACTCCACCAATCTCTGCCTCAATTCACATAGCATAGATCAATTTTGTAAATTCTCTTAGCATGCATAGTTTGTTAAACTGTCAGAAATATTTGCATTGTTTTTCCCCTTCAGATATAGAATATTTAAGTGTTCAATATCTCCAGATCACAGGAAAAACAAAAAAAACATCAAAACTGGGACACAAGGGAACATAAAGGACAAACTGTTCCCAATAACCTTACCCACATCTAGGCTTTCAATAGACACCGCAACCATTTTGTCCTGTATTTGATGTTTTTCAGCCTCTTATACGTAGGGGAAAATTAGAAATATTTTATTACCTTAAAATGACAGAGCTACGAGTACAATACATGCTCATTCCACAGCTAAGAAGCTGTCTCAGTGTTCTGGTTATATTGATCACGCTTTTGTTTAAAATAAGGTGTGGTTTTCTAAAGACCTAGAATTTCTATGAAAGCACAACATTTATTTTAAATGTCAGAATCAATTTGCATTTCTAAATACTCTTACAACAATTATGAGGTAAGACTTCACTTGCCTGTTTGTGTGAATAACATTTCTCTGGCAATTGCATTATCTTCAATCAGATACAGTTCACAAATAAAAAGTAAGTGATTCCTTGGGCCCTTTAGCTAAAAATCTAATCTGTGACAGTCAGCTATAATAAGTAAAATTAATTGCCCCATTCTGATGCCATAATTTTTCTCAGAGAAATGTTCTCCCTTTTCTGTGGAAGAAGTAAAAAGGGCAGAGGACAAAGTAATAAAACTCATCAGCCATTTAACTTTGAAAACTCCAGGTTTAAATTCCACGAATTCTATCAACTCATTAAGAGGAAAAAGGAACATTACCAAAAGGACTCAAATTCTTGCTTGTACTTGCCTAGACAAAGCTAATTGGAATTTGCAGCCTTTGGACACTCAACAATAACCCGGCCTGGCATCTGGAACAAAGATTGAGCTGTATGGAAAACCTAGACAAGAAATGTACCATCAGGTCGGAAGGCTCTAATAAGGCGACCGTTTGGGTGAACTACTAACTAAAGCAGATTGTGAGCATCTGTCCTGTGAGGCATTTTAGATGCAGTATCGGAGAATCACGTTCAATCTTATGCCTGCTGTCTGAAATAATTTAAGAAAATGATGCTGAAGGCTAGGTAATTGACTAGTTTAAGCCTGGAGTGTCCTTCCAGTCATTTTTTCCCCTATAATTTCTGATATAGCAGAATTTCTATTAACCAGAATGTTTGAAGGAATAATTGTCTTGAAAAATTTGATGTTATTTTGTTTGTGTTAAAACTGAAAAGCAAAAATATATTAACCTGGGTCCAATTTTGTAAATCTTTTCCAGATTTTCTGATTCTATTTTCCTGCATGAAGACAACTTATATGTTTAAACCTCTGTAGGGCTCTAGGTCATGAATGTGCACATAAATTCCTACTATCCAGCAGTATGGGAATGATCAAATTCAAGGAACATGTTCTTAAGGCAGAGCCAATGGGACTTTCTAATGGAAAAAAACAAGGCCAAGGATAACACCATGATTTCAGGGTTGAGCAACTGGCCGAAAAGAGTTTCCATTAACTGAAATGGGGAAAATTGCCGGAGGACCTGGTTAGAGTTGAAATATCTCAGGTTCAGTTTACAGTGTTCATGTTGAGATGCCTATTTACCTTTGAAGATGAGATCAGTGGGAGGCTGTTAGCAGTGTGGGCCTGTAGTTTCTCTAAGGGAGAGGCAGGTTTGTGGTGCATTATCACTCACTCAGGCATTTCTGTAACCCGTAGCTTTAGTCTAAGTAACCGTATGCTGTGGCATCAGATGCAAAATGCTGTACCTGCAAAAACAGGTTTTCCACTAAATCATTTTTCCTTATGATTTCCTATTATATGTAAAAATGTGTACTCAATAATCATAATAACAATATACAGTCTGTGTTATCTCATGTAACCAATCAAATCCTAGATGCAGATAAAGGCACTGGGACTTAGGAGTTAGCAAGTTTTGCTAATGTCACAGAGGTGTTGAACACAAGTCTAACTGCCTTTAAATCCCAAAACTTTAGCCCTGGCTGGTGTGGCTCAGTGGATTGCATACCAGCCTGTGAACCAAAGGGTTGCTGGTTTGATTCCCAGTCAGGGCACATGCCTGGGGTGTGGTCCAGGTCCCCAGTTGGGGGCACGTAAGAGGCAACCACACATTGATGTTTCTCTCCCTCTCTTCCTCTTTCCCTTCCCCTCTCTCTAAAAATAAATAAATAAATAATCTTTAAATGTCAAAACATACTCTTCCTCTCTTTTTCTAAAATCAACCAATAAAAAATAAATTAGCTATGCTTTGACTTAGAAAATAATAAAAGCAAAACTGGAAAGTATGCACTCTGGTTGTTGTTTTCCCACAAGTGATATTTTTAAATTGCTCAGTGATGTATTTTCTCTTTACTTTCTCCATTTGTACTCAATATGAGGATCAGTTTACAAGTGTGTCATAGTCTGACTTTATTTTCAATTAATTTCTCTGTGATCTCTTTTAAGTTCCAGGTACTTGTAGTTTCAAAATCATATTCACAACCTGTCTGAATTATATATTATGGATGATAGTGCTGTTTAAAATTGAAGAACCTCAGAGTCAGAGAAAATAGGTGGTTGATCCAAAAATTGCTTATTCTTGCAAGTAGCAGAAATGAATTTTTAACATAATGGTCTAGTACAATTCATCTCAAAACACTTTGATGTATATGAGAATCATCCAGGGACCTTGTTCCAATGCAGGGTCTGGTTCATTAGGTTTGGAATGGGGTCTGAGAATTTGTATTTCTAATACGCTCCCTTTTGGCAATTATGTCTACTGAGCCTAGGTGGAAAATTTAAATAATTTGCATAAATTAATCATTCATTCACTCACTTTCAAACACCTACTATATTTGAATTTTTGTGGGTATAAACATAAATAAGACACAGTTTCTGTCTTCAAAGAATTCACAGTCAAACTGAGAAGGTAAACCCCTCTAAAACAACAATTATAAAATACACACAGCTCTGTACGTGAGGTAATTTTGAAAGGCAGGCAACATTTCATTTTTTATGTATTTACAAAAGCTCAAAAAAATGAAAAAATATATATATAATATAAAAAGTGAGAGATCCTCTTTCATTTTCATTCTCATTTTTCAGAAGTAACTAATTTTTTCTGGTTTTGTTGAGATATAATTGATATACATCACTGGATAAGTTGAAGATAACCAGCATAATGGCTTAACATTGTGTGTGTGTGGGTATGGATGCACACACACACACACACATACACACACAGTTCACCTTTGAACAACATGGATTGAACTGTGTGGGTCCACTTATATATACGAACATTTTTAAAATAAATATATTGGAAGATCACTTCTCAGCCTTTTGGCTAAGATTAAGTATAATAAATATATTGAAAGAATTTTGGAGATTTTACTACTGTGGAGCAATCATATCTATTATGCTAAACTACTATAAAGTAATTATATTGCTGCTTCTTTATTATCAATGCATCTGTTCTTATATCTGTAAAGAAAGATTCATTTATTTTTCACATTATTTTTCATTTTTCATGCGCAGTGTTAATCATACAAATAATATCTACAGTGCTTTTACCAAATAGGTCAATATTATTGTAGATACTGACAGATCATTTACCTTGTAAACAGATTACATAAACTCAGGTATGGACATTTTTTCTTACAATTTTCCTAATAAAATCTTCTCTTCTCCAGCTTACTCTGTTGTAAAAATACTCTATATAATACATATAACATATAAAATAGGAGTTAATTGACTGTTTAGGCTTTGGTAAGACTTCTGGTCCCCAGTGAACTATTAGTAGTTAAATTTGGGGAGAATCAGAAGTTATATGTAGATGTTTGACTTCTTGGGGGGGTTCAGTGCCCTCAAATCCAACATTGTTCAAGAGTCAACTGTATTGTAAAATGGTTACCACAATAATTTTAGTTAGCTACAAGTACCTACTTTGGATAGGTCAATGCGTATACTTTCAGAGTTTGAAAATACAGAGTTCTGATGAGAATTGAGCATGTTTCAAAGCTATAAGACCATCTATTTCGCAGTCCACTGTGAACAAACTTTGAGCTTCTGAAAAATGTCTCAAATTGATATAAACAAATGGAGATGATAAATTTACTTTTTAAAAGAAGTGTTCTCTGTGAGCAATCTCTGCTTTATTATAAGAGTTTTTATGAGGAACTATGTTCCTAAGGAATACAGCTTTCAGATGTCACTGCTGTCCTTTTGTTAAATAAATGTTTGTTCATTAGTTGACACTGGTTTTAAAATGACAGTTCAGCAGCTCATTCCCTTCTGATTAGTGGAGCAATGCATCATATCAGATTAGTGTTCAGAGACCGTACTAACAAGAACAGGAACTGAACTCATCTTTGATCATTTTAAACACCTCGGTCTAATGGGCCTCACATAACTACCCTCCGCAAGGTTGTCTCTATTCATCTACATGTAAACATAAGCTAGAATTTGCCACATTTTATTATTATAATTTTCCTCAATATCTGTGATAACATGCACGGGACAGATAAAAAATGATTACGGCTTAATCATCTGGAAAGGAAGGCCATGGGAAATGATTAAAATTTATGAACTCATGAAAATACAGCAATTGTGTGAACTCAAACATATTGACCAAGCCCTGGTATGTTAAGAAATTGAGAGTATATATAGAAACTGAGAAATCACAATTTTGTTTAAAACAGAAAGAATAAGAATCTACAACTTATAGCTGCAAAGAATTTTAGCTTCTATAACTCATCTCACCATAGTCTCCTTTCTACTCTCTAGGGAGAGAGCATTTGGTGGGGGAAAATGAATTTTGTCAAATGAGGGCATCCAAGTCTGCCACAGTTGATACCAGATGATAGTTACATAGCTCTTCCTATGGACCAGGCACTAGTACAAATGTTTTACATATATAGTTCGTTTCATCCTCCCAGGCAGGTGCTGTTGTATAGATGAGCACTTAAGTAACTTTCTCCAGGTGCTCACACACATGAAGAGCTGGCTTTTCTCTGATATTCTCTGGAGTCCACTTTGAAGCTTTCGGAGTTGTGCCCACCCTGTTGGGCCAGCATCTGCGTATTGACAAAAGTCAATCTGTTCTCATGGTGATGGGGGAGGGGACACTTGTCTTCTGGCTTTTCACTGGTTTCTGATGTGATATGATTGATTGGTTTGGTTTTTGTCCTAGGGCATCAAAGTATTATCAGCTGCGGAAGTGGATGAATGATGAGCTGAAAAGTTTGTTCTGCTGTTCTCAAGCAGGTTTGCTTCTAGCACTGAGGCTGCCTAGGCGATGTCACAGCAGGTAGCGCTGGGAATGTGTCTGGCCACCCAACTCCCTACCTGCTCTACCGTGTCCCCACATCAGAGAGGCTACAGGGGCTGGTGTATGACCCCACTTCATTAGGAGCAAGACACCCAGCTCACGTTTAATTTAAAATCAGCATTGAATACACACAAGGCATCAGAAAGTGTTTTAGTAAGAGTCGACAAAATAGAAGATGGAGTCCTACCACCCCAGGGCTTGTGGTCTTGGGAAACCTAGAGTGCTCAGATGAGGCTGTCTCGGGCGCTCTGGGAGGCAACAGAGAGAGGACAGGGGGCTCATGGAGAGCTTTCTGGGCAGAGGATCATCAAAGGACAATTTCAAGGACAAATATTAGAAAAGGCAAGAATGGTGAGGGTGCTTTTAAATGTTACCCTTATCCATGTGTGTCACTGCCTACACTACTTTTAGCGTGCTATTTGAGGCCTAGTTTTATGTTTCTCAAAACAACTTTGTTTTTTTATTGCTACAAAATAATACATACTTATAATGGAAAAATAGAAAATAGTTGTATGCAATAAGAATAAAATACAAATCACCCCATTAGCCCACAAACCTAGATAATTTTTTACCGACTTGGTAAAATAATTACATCTAACTGCTTTTTTCTTTGCACATACATTTGTATTAATTTTTTAAAACAAAACAATGACCATGCTTGTCATATTGTCCTGCTTTTTCATTTTCACTTACTGAATTATAAATATAGTTATGTATCATTTGACATTATTTTATGAGCTTATCTTTTAAAAGTATCAGTACTAACAGCAAAGAAAGTTAAACACAGAATGGTTTTGAATTTTTCTTTGCTTCAGAGAATATTCTACAAGTAAATGATGGGTTAATGAATTTTTATATTTTATATTTTTAATAGATAAATGCAGGAACATCATATCTAAGTATTTGAAACCTATTTTAAAACAGTTGTGGCAGATAGGTGAAATCAGAATAATTTAATACAGCAACATGGGTGTGTTTTTTATTGAAAACAAAATTGAGAAAAGGTGGTCACCTAGTTTTTTATTTAATATGGGGAAAGACATGGATATAATGCAAGTAGGAGTGGCAAATGCTATTGCTAAAAATGGCATTGGTGAATTATGGCAGGTATATTTCTGAGGAAGAAAAGCAGGGAAGCTAGCAGAAACCAGCAAGGGAGATTTCGGAGGCGAACGGCGGTGACCTGCTGCTGAAGCACGGCAAGAGGGAGGCAATAGCAGAAGCTGCTACCATGACTCTCTTCATCTCCATCCCCGTAACAGCACCCAGTGGGTATCCTGTGCTTAATGTGTGCCTGGGACACTGCCAGACTTCTGTGCGGATTACCTCCTAACCACCACCCTAGGAGGGAGACACGGCTGCTGTTCTCATTTGGCAGGTCAAAACATGTGAGTGAAAGAATATGCAAACCATTTCCAAGAGCATACAGCTAGTAAGGGCCAGATCAGAATCTGCACCCGGGCACCCTGTGTTGCTCTGAAGCTTGGTCCAGGACCCTTTGCATCAGTTCCAATAGCGATCTTCTCCTACGGAGTCTTCCCCCACCTCAGCCAGGAAGCTGTCCCTAAACACCCTTCCCGCCTGGCAGTCACCTGCAGGCCCCTCTTCCTTCGGCTCAAGGCTAATCTCCACCAGCTGTGAAATCCCCTGCAGCCGGGCCGCCCCACACCCCTCCCTGCGCTGCTTCTCCAGCCAAGGCCCTCTCCCACCTGAGGAAGGTCTTTGAAGAAGAAACTGTCCTCAGTATCAAAGAAGTCAGTCAATGCAATCATTTTACTTGTAAAAGTTAATCCCTCGGTTTTCTTCACCTCAGACAGACCATACTAAGCAAGCTAATTGATAGAAGTTTTGAAATTATCCTTTTTTAGTTATCCTCAATTAAACCTTGCAAGTATGGATGTCACGCGTGTAAGCTCAGGAAACAGTCTTTCCTATAAGTCACTCAGGCAGCTGCTGGGCTCGCTGCCTGCCGAACAGCCTGGCATCGAGGAGCAGACCAGTCCCATGTGGTGACAATGCTATTCCCTCAGCTTTTATGGACTGCAGGTTCCCTCGGAGCAGAACAGCAACATGCATCAGTATCCTACTCACACTCTCACAATCTAAGAGAATTACAACACGCACACACAGCAATCCACGGGGAAGAAAACTCGAGTCCCAGAGTCTCAGTCTGCAGGCAAAGGCGCCCGAATCTGGCAAGGGAGGCTCTCCAGAGCCAGGAGAGCAGAGGGGCAGACAAAGCCCTCCGTCCAGCAGGGCGGAGCCCCCGGTGACCGATTCCAAGGGAGAGCAGCGTGGCGTGGGGCAGGGCTCTGGGGTGTGGAACGTGGCTGTCTCAGCAGTGGGCTAGAGCTGCCTCGGTTATACCTGGAAAGTGGTGACTCCACCCCTCTGGGGCTTTTCCATAAGTATCTTGGCACCCCTGATGCCAAGTGGGGAGTTTGTCCAGGAGCCAATGGGTGGTATGTGGCCATTCTGCTTGACAGCCCTGCTGGCAAGAGTGGATTTTCCCAGGACCCTGTCTATGGGTGGTCCCGCTCTGCAGACATGGCTGTTCTGATCACATGAGCAGATAGATGTCTTAGCTGTGTCCCCTTGCCAGGTGTGTCTAGTGTGACTTGAAGCAAAGTGTCACGGCTGACTGGTAGCCATCTTGGTTTACATGAGTGACTCCACTTTGTTTCATATGCTTGATGCTATCTTGACCAGACCAATTTACTAAGTATGTTTCATATGCATAGACCAGGCTGTTTGCAAGGAATCTAAAGATGTATGGCTCTCAGATGTATAAATATTCATAATGTAGATGAGGGGATACATATGGATGCTAATGTAAGGAGAAAGATTAACCAGTTTAAAAAGTTGTTTTAATAACAAGGATCATTTTAAAATTTGGAGCATTTTCTTCCACCTTTTAGACTAGGGAGTGATGAATACTTAGGAGCTATTGCAACTTTAGGATTTCTTTCATTGTTAATTTATTTTGATTGATTTATGTGCCATCCTAAAATGTAACATATTGGAGTCAGTTGTAATTAAGAAACATGCATTCTTAATGAAACTACTTAACAAAATCTGGTTTTAAAATCAATATGATCTCTTAAATGAAGATTACCACCATTTGTCATTATGCATAAAAATGGATATATTATATCTTCACAGGAGATATGATTTTTTTAAATGGTCAATATACACACCTTCATAATTTTTACTTTAAATACCAATGCAATGACATCTTGCTCATCCACAAGAAGACTTTAACTAATGCATTTAAATGCATATGATTACATGCTTTTCTTTCAATAAGCAAATTGCAAAAATAATTCCTTGTATTATTACACTGGAATCATGTCTAAAAAGCAAATTGTTGCTTTCTCCAGGATGATAAGCTTATCTGTATTTGTCATTATCCCTGGTCTCTGACAGTAACTGCATTACTGTTCATATGCAAATTTACAATGTAGACCCTTTGAGACTCAGAGATGAAATTATCCTTAAGTTTCTCTGTCTGCATTATTATCACTATATTTTTGAGAGATTATTTGGAAAGATTTATGGTAATTTTTAAAAAAATGTATATGCAAGTTAATCTCATTTATTCTTTTTTTATTTCATCAGCTCTTTCTCAATTTGTTTTGAAAATGAACATTCCACAAATGATACCCTCATGAGAAGCATCACTATTGACTAGCTCAATAATACATTTATTGCTACCATTTTTCATTTTTATTAATAAAAAATAAAAAATCAGGCAACCACTAATAAAAGTTTTACTATTTCTAATTCTCTTTAAATGTGGAGATTAAAAATGAACTTGCTGGAGAAAGTACATGTTGAAAATTACTAGAATTTGTTTTTAATATGACAGATTTTCAATTTAAATTAGAACACAAGTATAAAGCATTCTAAATGTGTAATTAAAATAAATCTGATGCTCTGTTATTTTTTGTAAACTCAGCGTCATTATTAGATCCTAGCCCAGTGAGAGAAAAAAAATAGTATTATTTCTTTTCACTTTGACATTACCATCAGTTAATATAGGAGATAACTGTTAGATAAAATTACCCAGTAACATAATTGGGGTGAAATGGTCACAATGGAGAAGAAAGGTTGATTGTAGGAGTAGAACAGGACAATCAGAGTAGATATAAATATCAACTAGGTAGAAAGCAGGGCCTGCGCATGTGGATAGAATAACAGATATATAAAATTTAAATATCTAGATGTAAATTGGGAAAATCAATAACGATATTGGAGTGAGGTATTTTCTAGGAAAGGTCAGTGACAAAGAATGCTATGGGTGCTAATGAAAGAGAAAAAGATCAAAACATTAAATTTGATCAAGATCTCCAATTTCAACCCTGGCTGGTGGCACAGTAGATAAGGCGCTGGCCTGCAAACCCAAAGGTCGCTGGTTGATTCCCAGCCAGGACACATAACCAGGTTGCAAGCCAGGTCTCTAGCCAGGTCTGTAGCTGGAGGCAGGTGAAAGGTGACCATATACTGATGTGTGTGTCTCTCTCTCCTTTCCCCTCTCTTTGAAGATAATAAATAAAATCTTTTTTTTTTAATCTCATCAATTTCAGAAGTACGATTTTCACTATATATTTCTGGGGGCTTTTTGTTTGTTTTCCTTTCTGACATTATCCTTTAATCCTTTCTTTCCAAAGAACTGATTTCATACAGATTTCAGAATACAGAAGAGTGCTCTGAAGATATTGGCCTAATATGAGTTCATCCTCTATCTTCTCTCAGCTCTACAACATATTGTCACTTGGACATTACATGGGGAGTATAGGACTGAAGAAGTTCAATTGCCAGAGCCTACTCACAGCTTTTGCACTTTAAAATGGAGTCATTTGAATGCTCAATTCAATGTTTAGTGCCAGCCAAATCATCTAGCATTATGATAGAAATGGAATCCTAGGATTTGCAAACATCTCAGCAAGTAATAATCTAGTACCTTATAGATGTGATGATCATGAAATTAATTCATTCTCTAGATCAGGGACTGACAAACCAGTCAGTGGCCCAAATGCTACCTAGTGCTTGTTTTTTCAAATATTTTTGGTTTTAACAGTCATTTCCATTTGTTTTGTGTCATCTATGGCTAATTCCATAGGTTAATAGCAGCAATGAGTCATCGCAAAGAGACTGCACATCTCCTAAGTTAAATACACACACATACACACACACACACACACACACACACACATATATATGTTATTTGGCTCTTTATAGGAACAACAACAATAAAAACATGCCAGCTCTCATCCTGCACAGATAGCAGAACAGCTTTATGGGCTGGTTAGTACATGAATTAGAATAACACTCTAGTGAAACTAAGGCTGCAACAGATAGTATATACACTATTCAGTGGATATAATTTAGTCTACACCTTACTACTCTCTCAGCACCATTCAGTGCTGTTCACTAACCCTCCTCCTTTACGTACTCCTTTCTCTTGGACTCAGTAGCCCCCCGGCCCCATATACACATACACCTCTCTACCCACTCTTTTCTTGGTCCCTTTGAAAGCTTTAGCTAGCAATTAAGTGTTAGAATTCTTGGGTCCTTATGTAGAAGATACCTCCACAATCATGGTTCAATCACCACTTACCTGAAAATTCTTCAACATTTATTTCTCCAGACTGGACTATTTATGTGACCTAGAGATCCTTAAATCCAGTTGCCTACTAGATAACCTTTCTTGAATATCTTCAAGGGATTTCAAACTTGTGTCCAAGACTGAACACATGCCCTGACTGACATGGCTAAAGTGGTAGAGCATCATCCCTGTGGAGTGAAGGATCTCGGTTCAGTTCCCAATCAGGGCAAATAACTAGGGTGCATGTGTGAGCCCCAGTAGGGAGTGTGCGAGAGGCAACCACACACTGATGTTTCTCTCCTTCCCTTTCTCCCTCCCTTCCCCTCTCTCTAAAAATAAAACAAGTAAAATCTTTTTTACAAAGACTGAAACATGATTTCCTCAAACATGCTGTTCTTATATCTCATTGTATTATGTCCTGTTTTATTTATATTTATTCAATATTCAATGAATAAAAGGACACAATTTTATTAAAATTGTAGATACTCCCAGAAAAAATCAAACATGGCATAGGTAGAGTAGGGTCAGGTATTTAACTGCCCCCTTTGGGAACCACTAATTGTTTCTGCAACACTGCTTAACTCTTTCCACTTTTCACCACTTCCACTACCATCCCTCAGCTGAACTACTGAAATTTTCCCAGAGGTAGTCTCCTTGCCTCCACTCAGGCCCTTCTCTTAATGGTTCTGCACTTCTATCATGGTACACAAATCTAATCACATAATGTCTCACAGAAAAGGTAAAAAAAAAAAAAAAAAAAAGAATCCCTAGTTGTTTCCCATTACTTACTCTTTATCACATGTTGCAAGGCCTTCTATGATATTGTTCTGGCCTCCTTTCTTAGTGTTATCTGATAATATACAGCACTTGTTTTTTCCTACTATCGGTTTTCTTTGGGGCTCACATATTCACCCCACTTCCTCCCAGCAGGGGACTTCAGACAAGCTGTTTCCTCTACTTTGAATGCTTTTCCTCTCCCTCCTCTTTTATTTACCACCTTTTTTATCTTGGAAATGTTCTCTCACGCACCAGTTCTTTGGGAAAGTTTTAGTGGACTCTCTTGGTTAAATCCAATGCTTTTGTGATAGGTTCTCCTTATTCCTCAGCACAGTTATAATTTTGTGTTCATTCATCAGTTGACATTGATTATGGTTTACTGTAAAGTCTGGAGTGACAGGTTTTTCTTTTTCTCACTTTTGAAGCACCAGACTGAAGCACAGCATATGAAACCAGGAAATGCCCAATAACCATTTTTAAAATAATTAAATACTTGCATAAATTAACCTGTTAGAGAACATGCATATTCATAAAACCCCAACACATGTGACAAGTGCTAGATTTATTCTTATTTTACAGTTGAGGAAATTGAAGGTGAGACAAACGATCAAACTGCCCTTAATGACAGTTAGTAAGCAAACTCGGAGTCATCCACCCCCTCAATGCCAGGGTGTTTCCCTTATGCTCTCATGGGCAAGCAGGAAGAAGTGACATCGAGCTGTTTTCTTTATAAGGCTAAGGCTTCTTTCATTTTTCCCAAACAATGAATATTAGATGTAAATCAATTTTTAGAAATAATTCCAGTATTCTAATCTACAGTGGAAAGTTTCTCCTTACAGTTGACAGGTTTACTTTTGGTAGGTGAATAAAATAGATCTGTATGTCTCTAATGAACTAAAAGCAAATAAATGTTATGTTCTCTAAACTAAAGCATGCAAAACCAAATCTGGAAAATGTGCATTCTAGTCTCAATAATGCTGTCCTTTCCTCTCCCTGTGATAGTTTCACTGTAGAATATTTGAAGACAATGAATATAACCATTTTCCCTTAAGCAGGGGTGTAGTACATGGCCACTACAAAAGTTACAACGTTTCTTGGAAAGAAAGACAAATCAGGAAGATGAAGAAATTGCAAAAAAATGACATGAATTTTTTATCTTGTAATGAAAAGCAAATGATTGCCATTGTCCAAGGCAATTATTTCATGTTATTGGTGAATCTTGGGCACTCATAAATGACTTCTCCATAGACTCCTGGAACACAACCAAATAAGACATCGCTGAAGCAGTTTTAGACCACCCCTCCTTAATGAAAGAAGTAGGCAGTTTCCCAGGGGGTGGAAATCACCCCACTGAAAATATAACATTCCCGAATGCCAGTGCAGCAGAGGCTGATGGCCACCTGTTCATAATTAGAATGATTTTGAACAAGGAGCAAAGTTTATGATGCTCCAAAAAATAAAGCAGTGAAATTGTTCAGACATGACATTTGCTCCCTTTTTCTATTTCATTGCCTCACTTAGAAAGATAACCACAGCGTTTGAGAATGGCAGTCTCCCCCTGTTTGGACAGAGCGAATCTTTGTACTAGGGACTGCATGAGAGAATAGAGTGTGAAGCTATCTTTTCATGGCCCAGTTAGAATAGATGTCAGGTGCCATTGCTGTAAATTAATGACCAGTGTGCTCTGTACTGAAAGAGACCTCTTCTTTCCCTGGCCAGGCAGCTGGGGAAATGCACAATAAACAGAGAACACAGCCAAACTCACAGTAGTTCTTATAGTTCTTATAGGGTTGTCATTCTGCAAGAAAGACAATGGCGACTTTATGAAGTATTTCTCGTAGGAATTACAAAGGTAAATGATCTTTAATGAAGAAATCGGAAATACGAGCAAGGTAGCATTTTCCTAATTTAACTTTTGGATTTGGCCCTGGAATAACTGGCTCGGCACACTGAATGCAATTGTAATTACAATAAGAATGCAGAGCTATTACCTAGTTAAAGAGCGAAAGTGATGTTTTTATGAGTTCAATATATTTCACACCAGCACAAATAATTACATCTCTAATTATAATGTAAAGCCTGTTTAATAGTAAATAGCTTATTTAGTTCTAGAATGCTGACTACAGATTTCAGTACGTGACTCTAGCAGTCACTATACAATTTCCATTGCAGCATTTCCCAGGTAAAACCCTGCACTCACTTTTCTAACTTCAGCAATAGACAAAGCAGCTTTTCTGCGTATATGCTTATGTGCCACATTGTTCCCCCACCAAGCGGGGATTTTCCACTTTTTTATGACTAATTGCCGAAGGCCTGAGTCTTGTAGGCCAATGTGTCATGAAGTGGACTCTGGCATCAGAATCAGAGGAGGTGTTTTTAAAACTCAGACATCTGAGTCCAACACAGATAATTAATGTAGAAGCTAGACTGCATTTTGAGTATTAATACTAAAGGCCATTGTTTGTTTGTTTGTTTGTTTCTCCTAGAACAATTTCCCTGGTATTTTGCTACCATTTCCCTTGGTTGCCTCATTTAAAATAAACAAACAAAAATGGCCTCTTAATGGAACAGTTATGGGGGCAACTCCTCGCCTTTGATAAAGGAGTGAATTTGTGCTCCTGACCTGGTCAAAATATCCTGGACTCATATCCCCTGAATGATGTTCACATAGAAATATACTCAAACTAAAAAAAAAAAAAAAAAAATGGGCAAGGAAGTTAGACCTTGTGGACCTTGTCTACTTGGATGAAAGTGATATGAGAGGGGAGAAAAGAAAACGTTGTAGGGCACCACACAATGATCATAGGTCAGGTAACAAGACCAAAAGGAGGAGAAGAAGTTTTTGACCTCAGTGTACAAATTAGACTCCAGAAATGTACAGAGCATCACCAGGAACAAAAATTAGAAAGAGAATGCAGCAGACTTTCCTGGCTTAGATGATCTTAGCAGTGACATCTCAGAAAACAAGCCTCAGGCCCACCTACTTACTCTGGCCCTGTACTGCCCTTTGTGAGACCTTTGGGTTTAAAACTTCATGCCTGGGGTCTCAGGACTCCTGCAGGGCCCATGGATGGCTTTTCTGTGAGTTTGAAATGTCCTAGAACTACGCCAAGATTTTTGTGCAGGTGTTTTTGTTTCAGTTTTTTTTTTTTTTTCCTGTTCAGAGGAGGAAGGAGAAAGTTGTTCATAATTTTCATCAGTTTCTCAGAGATTTCTGTGACCCCACGAGAGGTAAAACTACAAGGCTTCTGCTTTGTCTTGTCTTAAAGCCCTTTAATTTTTACACTGCCCTGAAGTAAGGTTAGAGATTGAAGCAAGGTGAACATCTGAAAAGTTGGGAGGAAAGGGAAGACTTCTTCCATCCACACTCAAATGGCCTGGTATTGAAACTTTCATTTCATCTAATTTCCTCTAGCCTCCCTCACCACAAGAATTAAGTAGAGACACTAACCTGCTGGAAATGCAGAGCTTGCACTTGGCAAATATGGTCAAGATAAAGCAAAACAAGAAGTCATAAATGGAATCCTAACTGGTGTGGCTCAGTGGATTGAGCTCCAGACTGAGAACCAAAAGGTCACCAGTTCAATTCCCAGTCAGGGCACATGCCTGGGTTGCACCCCCAGTTCAGGGCGTATGAGAGGCAACCACACATGAATGTTTCTCTCCCGCTCTTTCTCCCTCCCTTCCCCTCTCTCTAAAAATAAATAAATGAAATCTTTTTTAAAAAATGCATCTCTTTTCCAGTCCATCTTCTTTCTGTTCCTTTGACTTGCCAAGCTTGTTCTCACCTCCTGAACTCTTAAAAGGTTGGTAATAAAACAACAGGAGAATTTCTTTCACTTCTTTTTATTAAAGCAGGCAGTTACTATCGCTAAACTCATCAGGTACTTGTATAATCCCCAAGTATTCTAGGTCTCTATCATGCTGTCCTTTTTAAAATGAGCTTCAGGATCTTTTCACCTCTGTAAGTTTTTTTAAAGATTTCAGAATGATATTTGTTCATTCTTCTTTGAAAGTCTGGTAAAATGTATCTGTGAAGCCTTCTGGTCCAGGACTTTTGTTTCCTGGGAATTTTTCAATTACTGCTTCAACTTTATTACTTGATCTTGGTCTATTAAGATTTTCTTTTTCTTTTTCCCCTGGGAGGTGCTATTTTTGAAGGTATCTCTAGCCAGCACCCTGGGGAGGCATTCTCTGAGCATGCTGCAGAGAGGAGCATTCTGAAGGGATATTAAGAAGCAGGTCGGACACAGAGTGGGAAAAAGAGGAAACTATGTACATAGAGCCTAAATGAGAATCATTTAGCTTGAGGTGGAACTGTGAACGAGACCTCACAATGTAAAAACAGTGATTTCACACAGGGATGATCTCGCCTTCCACAGATCTCCCATTCTCTGTCACATGTGGAAAGACAACCCAAATCTAAGCCACCCGGTGTTTCAGACCAAACCCTGAGCACACAAAGCTCTTTCCCTCTCTTATTCCTGGGCAACTGCTCTCCATCCCCAATGCAGGACACCTATATCCCCTGTGACAACTAGGCCAAGGCCTAACACACATAAAAATCACCATTAAGTATTCCTAACAGTTTGTGGCGTCAGTCAGTGGTGTCTGTTCCAGGTGAGCAGCTCTCAGAGGTAACTCCAGGCGCACCAGAGTGGCTTCTCAGGCATTCCAGCCAGTTACATCAGAAGGAACTTCAAAAAAGAAGGAGGAGGAGGAGGGGTGGGGTGGGGAGCAGGAGTTGCTAGTTTTGAAAATCTCTCTAGTCAGTGCTCAATGCAAGAGTTCTGCCTCCCCTGTGACCACTAGATTGTATTCATTAGTGTGGGAGGCCTATGCTTGTTTGTTGTTTTTGTTTTTTTACCATATGACCAGTCAGTGTCCTAGATCAGTGTCGTAATAAATCCTGGGTAAATAGTTCTTGAATGACTGTATGTATGTATGAATGAATGAACAAACACATCCAGGGTTTCTATTGCAGCTTTTAAACCACACAAACTTTCTTTTATATCTCTCTCTTGAAATGAGTGATTTATTCCATTTACAATATGACTAAGATTCAAGAATGTATTTTCTGCCTGTGTTTCACAGAGAAACAAAGATGACAGCATTGTTCGCAGACTCAGTGTGGATTTTCAAAAAAATTAAGTAATGCCTTTGAAAGATTGGAATAAATGTCCAAAAGCTAGAATTCAATAAGCAAACTTGTCAGGAGCACAGTGAAGGTCACTGTGACTGTGGAAGAACCCTACAGTATCACAAATAATGTGCTGGATGATTCAGCAGCACTCTGGGGGCTGCCATTCGTCATTGTTATAACATTTGAGAGGCATAAATGTGATTAATTTATTTCTACTATTTCAGCTATTTCAACTCATATTTCATATTTTGTTGATCAGACAACTTATTTTTGAGGTGGGTTTATAGCCAAAGAGGAAGAAAAGCAGAAACCAAAGCACAACCACACAACAAAAACCTCTCTGATGTAGTCCTTGTTTAACTTTTTTAAAAGGATGCAATGTTGAGTGCTAAATTTTCTGTGGCTCAATGTTCATATGTTATTAATGGTTTTACAATTCTGATTATTTAAAATTAATATTAGGCAGAAATACATGTAATATGCACATTAGGCAAAGTTTAATGACTGATTTTGACCTTTTATTTAATAATTAAGAGGTTGTATTTATTTAATTATCCCCAATAATTATGTTTTGGGAATCAGATCTTTCAGCTATCACGTGATAGGGCACAGGTGCCTTCATCTGCAAAGTGAGAGGCTCAGCTAAGTTTTACTCTAAAACATATTTTACTTTTTAAAATTCTACCTTTCATTAGTCCATTGTAAAAGTTACAGTTTAACTTACATCATTTTATGCCCCTCAAATGTTAAATTATGTAGTTTTGAATTTAAAAAATGTTGACTTTTCTCAGAAAAAAAAGAGCCTAAAATCACTTTCAAAAATTATATACTGGTTGGAGGAAAAAATGGTGCACAGTGAAAACATGTCACCTCTTTAAAATGTCACCCACTTAAAAACAAAACAAGAAAAAAATAAAACAAACAAATAAAAAATAAACATTTTCTGTCTGGAACTTCTGATATTGATCATCTGGCATTCAGGAATATCAGTGTATTAGGTAACTAAATATCACCTTATAAAGTGCTCAGCTACCACCTCTTGAAATCAAAAGACACTTTTGAGTAATGTTACAAGGAAATTTTTGCTTTTTTATAAGCAAGATCAGCCTGATTTATGGTACTTAATGCTCAGCAATTACTCAACTACCTTGGAAACAACACTCTGAGTCCCACTGGTAGACTTTCTATATGGAAAAGCAATGTATACACATGCATGAGGCCATGTCCATTACTTTTTCATATGCTATATTAAAATTCATATTAAAAAAGAAAAGTTTCTTGATGCAGGTAGAAAGAGAGAGAGAGACATTTGTATATATATTTTTTTCCTTTTCCTTTTTGAAGTAACAGACCATCTGGAAAATGTTAAGAAGGGAGTATGGGCCCTGGCTGGTAGCACAGTGAAAAAGGCGCTGGCCTGCAAACCCAAAGGTTCGATTCCGAGCCAGGGCACATAACCAAGTTGCAAGCCAGGTCTCCAGCCAGATCCATGGCTGGAGGCAGGTGAAAGGCAACCATACATCAATGTTTCTCTCCCTCTCTGCCTCTCTCCCTTCCTCTTTCTCTGGAAATAATAAAATCATTAAAAAAAAAAAAAAAGAAAAAAAGAATAAGGGAGTATGGAGGATTGAAGGATAAAGTATTCAAATGCCTTCATAGGGGATCGGTAAAAGATTGACTATGTATTCAATGGGCCAGTCCTTAGGCACAACTGTAGTGCATAAAATTATTGGCCTAAAAAAGTTCAGGTTTTTAAAAGATGGGGGTAATGAAAAAATAAAATACAAAAAGGCTAAAGAAATAAATGCAGGCAGTATGGCATGGAGCTTTACAAATTCTGACCAATGGCTTAATTTATCTGATAGTTCAAATAAATGATCTAATTCTCATTTGAAAATCTACTTTGAAATACAGATTAGTTTAAATCAACTTTGTGCCCTTTAATTCACCCACAAATTCAATCATACATTTATTTTTACCTTTAAACTCCATGTTGAATAGCTGCTGGTGACAGAATTTATTTCTTGACATGTTGTGTCATCACTTCAATATAAGCGACAAAAAAGCAGAGCAATCCTTAGCAGCACAGCAAGTGTTGTGGTATTTTCTGCGATGAGGCCGTAAGCCCTGATTTTCATTTTGTTTTATATTCCATGGAGCTGAACCAAGCCTACAATTCCCATTAATTTCAAAAAGAGCCCATACTAGGATCAGCTCCTCAAAAGTGTAGAACAAGAATGAAAGGGAAGGAAGGAAGGAAGGGAGGGAGGGAGGAAAGAAGGAAGGAAGGAAGGATTTTCTTACTTCAATACTCAAAGAGTGGTTCCTATCATTTTATGAATTATATGTTCTTACTTTTGGTCTCAGAGATTCCTGGGTTATTATTTAGTGCTTCCCTTGCACATTTTGATCTATGTGACAGAAACAGAAAGAATAGATAGGGTACAGTATAAGAACACATTAGCATAGGTGTCACTACAGATGCCTGATAAAACTATCAAAATTTAATGGTCCTTGTAAGGAAATAGGTTTATGACAGTGGCAATGGATCAAGTGTAATCAGTTCCTTCTGGGAAGCTAAGCACATTTAAACCACAAATTTCTCATCTTCTTGCATACCTAAAAAAGTTGAGCACTGCACACAGATAACTACATACTGGAATGGAAACTACACATTAAAATAATGTAAAATGAGTTACTCCTGAATTTTTTGGAATAGTTGGAGAAGGACAGGGGTTAGTTTTCCTTTGAATGTTGATAAAATTCACCTGTGAAGCCATCTGGTCTAGGACTTTCGTTGGTTGAGATTTTTTTGAGAACTTCTTCAATGTCACTAGTTGTAATCCATCTATTTAGGTTCTCTGCTCCTTCCAGCATTAGCTTGCTTCCAAAACCAGATAAGGACACTACAAAGAAAAATTACAGGCCAATATCCCTGATGAACATAGATGTTAAAACTCTCAACAAAATATTAGCAAACCACATTCAGCAATACATTAAAAAGATCATACATCATGACCCCATAGAATCTATTTGGGGGATGCAAAAAAAGTCGGTACGATACTCACAAATCAAAAAGTGTAACGCATCACAAAAACAAAATAAATGATAAAAGTCACATGATCATATCAATAGATATCAAAAATACATTAAATAAAACCTAGCATACATTTATTATAACAACACTCAGCAAAGTGGGAATAGAGGGATCATGCCTCAGCATAATAAAGGCCATATATGATAATCCCACAGCTAACATTATAGTCAGTGGGCAGGAATTGCTTCCCTTTAGATCAAGAAAAAGACAGTGCCCTGGCTGGTAGCACAGTGGATCGGCACCAGCCTGTGAACCCAAAGGTCGCTGGTTCAATCCTCAGCCAGAGCACATAACCAGGTTGCAAGTCAGGTCTCTAGCCAGGTCCTCAGCTGGAGGCAGGTGAAAGGTAACCATACATTGATGTCTCTCTCCTTCTCTGCCTCTCTCCCTTCCCCTCTCTCTCTAAAAATATAAATAACATATTTTTTAAAAAATTTTTAATCCTAAAGACTCCATCAAAAAACAAATAGATGTAATAAATGTATTCAGCAAAGTATCAGGACACAAAATTAACATTCAGAAATTTGTGGCATTTTTATACACCAATAATGAACTAACTGAAACAGAAATTTAGAAGCGAATCCCATTTACTATGGGAGATAAAAGACTTGTACTCAGAAAATTATAGGATACCAAAGAAAGAAACTGAGTAAGATACAAATAAGTGGAAGCATATACTGTGTTCATAGATAGGAAAATTAAAATCATTAAAATGCCCACACTACCCAAAGCAATCTATAGATTCAATGCAATTCCCATTAAAATACTAATAGCATTTCTCACAAATCTAAAACAAATATTCCAAAAATTTATATAGAACTACAAAAGACCCCAAGGAGGCTCAGCACTTTTGAGAAAAAAGAACAAAGTTGGAGGTGCTACACTACCTAATATTAATCTATCCTACAGAGCCATCATGTTCAAAAGTGCATGGTATTGCATAAAATCAAATACATAGATCAATGGAACAGAATAGACAGCCCATAAATAAACCTGTATATTTATCAAAGTGATATTTACAATAGCCAAGATATGGGAACAGCCCAAATGTACATCAGTAGATGAATGGATAAAACAGCTGTGGTACATTTACACAATGGAATACTACTCAGCCATAAAAAAGAAGAGAATCTTACATTTTGTGACAGCTTCATAATTGGCCTCTGCCCTCACATTTGCTTTTCTGAAGTTTATTATCAACTAATGGCCAGAATTATCTTTTTGAAATGTAAGTCAGATATTTCTCTTCTTTAAGCCTTCCAATGGCTCCTCAATTCAAGCAGAATAAAAAACTAAAAATTATTATTACAGTTTACCAAGACCCTACATTATATGACCCCCATTACCTCTCTAACTGTATCCCCTTCTTATCTATCCTTCTCTCACTTAATTCTAGATGAATTTGCCTTCTTGTTCCATGAACACGTCAGGCAGGATCCATCTTAAGATGTTTACACTATGGCCTATGCCTAGGAAGTTTTCTCCCCAATGTCTACCTCCCTTATTCCCTGTTTTCTCTATAAGGACTATCCGCAAACAGCTTCACTACTATCATTGTCACTTTCATTCTTTCAGACTACTTTTCTTCTCTAGTACTTCTTATCTGCTAGTATACTATCAGTTTCTGACACTACAGCAGCATATTTACTTCTTGCAAGAATTAAACTAGATGGATGTAATACAACAACAATAAAATTTAAAAAAAAAAAAGAATTAAACTGATTACAGTTCCTAAGAGAGGTTAACTATGTCTTTGGGAGGCAATTTAATGAACACCTTGCTTTGATCTCAGTAAAGACTTAAAAATGGGTTTCTCAGAACAGACGTGTGGATCTCAGGAGGCAGATAGGTGGACATTTCAGAAGTTAAGAGCCAAAAGTCAAGGAGTCCTTAAGGAATGGAACACAAACCTTAACTGAACAGTAATTTGATGACTTAGTGCTACATTACAGACAGTGTTACTCCCCGATAGAAAGACTAAAATTTGGACAGTGGGAGGATAGAAGATAGAAGAGTGTTCATTAGTCTGATAAATAATGAAACCAAAGCAAAATTCCAATCAAAATCAAGAGAGGAATTAAAGTACAGCATGCTTCTGAAGAGCAACTTAAAATATTAGTTTTTCTGTCTTCATGGGCATCATTTTAATCTGATTAGTACTTTAAAAAATATACCGTTTTGGACCATTGGGAATCAGAGTGTTGGAAGTGTGAGGCCCTTAGAATCAGTATTTTAAAAGACTCCTTGAGATAATTCTAATCCTCTGACCTGATATTGCCACCCTCCAGAAATATTTATGCAATTAATGACATAAGAGTAAAGCCCACATGCTAGTATTTTACTTTAGTCATCTAAGTATTTTGAAACCCTTCCTTTTTTAAAAAATTTTATTGTTGTTGTATTACATCCATCCCCTTTTTGCTCCCCTCTGTCCCCCTCCCCACCCATCTATTCCCCCCAAAGTCAATCCCACCTGTTGTCCATGTCCATGGTTCCTTTATACTAGGTTCTTATCTAAGCTGCTCCCCTTTCTTGCCTCTGCCTCCCCCCAACCCCTTTCCCCCTGGCCACTGAAGGCCTATTCACTGTATTCATTTATTTGGTCCTGTTTTGCTTGTTGTTAGTTTTGTTCATTATTGTCCTGTAATGGGTGAGATCATATGATATTTGTCCTTCACTGACTGGCTTATTTCACTAAGCATAATACTCTCCAGTTCCATCCATCTTGTTGCAAAGGGTACAAGTTCCTTCTTTCTTTCTGCTATATAGAACCTGAACAGACAACTCACTGAGGAAGATATACAAAGGACCCAGAGGCATATGAAAGAATGCTCAACATCACTAGTCATCAGAGAGATGCAAATTAAAACCACAATAAGATACCACCTCACACCTGTCAGAATGGCCATCATCAGCAAATCAACAAACAAGTGTTGGCGAGGATGCGGGACAAAGGGAACCCTCGTACACTGTTGGTGGGAATGTAGGCTGGTGCAGCCACTGTGCAAAACAGTATGGGGTTTCCTTAAAAACTAAAAATGGAACTGCCTTTTGATCCAGCAATTCCACTACTTGGACTATACCCAAAGAATCCTGAAACACCAATTCATAAGAACCTATGTACACCTATGTTCATAACGGCACTATTTACAATAGCCAGGTGCTGGAAACAGCCTAAGTGCCCATCAGTGAATGATTGGATAAAAAAACTTTGGTACATTTACACAATGGAATTCTATATAGCAGAAGGAAACCCTTCCCTTTTTTTATTTGCTGTGTAATGAAAGCAGTCTCAGACAACATATATTTTTTTCAACATGGTCATTAGTATCCACTGATACAATTCAAGAACTTTATTCCACTTTTTGAATGAGCCCAATACTGGCATGCAGAACATAATATTTTGCCAATTTCCATAAAGGATGATGTGTTGCCCTTTTTATGAAGAAGAGATCACTGCCTGTTCAGAGGATGAAGAGTAAGCATTCAACTCTTCCTTTAGCAAAGCAATTCATCATTTTGCATTCCTCGTAGTTATTGCCTGTTGCTTTTGTTCTTTATTCTTTGCTCTTTTTGACTGGAAAATGTTTAAACCATTCGATTTTAAACCTGGTCTCTGAACTGGAAAAGTAATGATGCATACAAGTACATTATGTGTTAATGCTAAAACACATTTAACTGATGATTAGGCCATTGATATTCTTATCTGGCAACTAGCTGCTTCTGTGAGCTCTGTAATTGCTGTTTCTTCAGTAGTGTTACTATACCAATTTTAGGGCAGTCTAGTTCACACCAATGGAAAGTTATAGAAAGCACTGAAATTTATAACTGTTGATGTTTTCTGATTAGGTTAAGATTTCCTTCTATTGTTCAAATAGTATAAATTGTTTTAATGTAGTGTATCCTAGAGGACTGGTCAAGGTCCCACACTACATCACAAGCACAACTAAGAGACTTTTCAAAATGGTGGCAGAGTAGTAGATCTTGTGTTCACTTCTGTCCAGGACCAAACTGGAAATATCACTAATTTGGGAAAACATCAGTTGAAGACTGGCTGAAGAGGAGTTTGATAATAAAGAGCCTGCAGCAGAAGCCATGTTGAGACTGGTAGTAAAGGCAGTGGCTGAGGTCCCACAGGGATATCTCAGCTGAGAGGGTTGCCCCTGAGAAGCATGGGAACTACACTGGAAGCAGGGCTCCCCAGCTCAGAACATCAGAGCCAGGAAAAAGTGGACACTTAGCACTGGGCTATGAAAAGAAGTGGGGTTCCTACCCTCCAAGGAGAAGCAGAGTCTTCTATAGACATAGGCATCTTCTTAAAGGGCCAATGTGCAAAATTTCGTTCATAGCCACACACCCTGGGCTCTGGTGGAGGGAAGGCGGTGTGGACTGAAGTATCCTGAGGCAAATCTGGGGTTTGTGACTCTAGGGAGAGGTGTTGGGGACAGCTGCTAGGATCCCAGTACTGAAACCTTCTCAGATATCACAGTAGCCATCCTCCCTGGGTGGAGCGATCCCCACCAAGAGGTGTCAGCCTAGAGAAAGGCAATCCTCTGGGCTCCCACTTGCCTGACCCAGTGAATCTTATGCTTGGCTGAAGAGTTTACAGCATAGGCTAGAGTGGGTGTAGAAATCTAGGCAGACTCAGTGGCTGGCTTTGGGCAGACCCAACCTCTGGGCTCCAGAGGCCCCACATGCCTGACTATTAGAGTTTCTACTTTGCCAGAGGCTCTATGAATGAGACTAAGCTGGCAGGTGGAGACAGATTATGAGGTGACCTGGGACATTTCCTTGCCCATCCCTGGGCTCAGTGTTGGTAAAAAAGCAGCCTTAGAGCACAGCTTAGTCTTTCCTGTATGTAGCCAAGCTCAGCAGACATAGCCACAAACTGTGGATTTCTTGTAGCTTCAAGCAGATTGTCAAGGGCCAGGCACAAACAGCATCTGACACTGGCTTGCATATCCCAGTCTCAATGTGACTGAATAAAATTCAGAACAGATATCTTGGCTGGGCCCCCTCAGCACATAGTTTCAGTGGCAGGAAAAGAAATCCCTGTAACTTCTGGCTGCAAAAACCAGCATGCATTATGACTTCTCCAAGCATATAAGGAGACCAGAAATTAGTAGTGTGTGTTAATTCCAAAATGTTTTTACTCAAATTATTTTGCCTTAATTGAAACACCTCTTCAAATTACCATTTAACTAATCTCCCCCAGCTCCAGTTGTTTCTTCCACTGCTACATTGCCACTAAAAATAAGTATCAACTTGCTATCCTTCTCAGCAAAAATCTGTCATGATATACTTCATTGTATCCAGATTTTTCAGCCTGATACTCATGATCTGGTATCAGTTTGTCTATCTAAGCCATGCTTCCCCATTACACATCTATAACCACATATTATGACATTCACTCATGCTTTCATTCTGTTTCATCTCTTTTCCTTTCTGCCAGTTTCTATATATTGAAGTGTTATGTGTACCTCATAGAGTTGTTCGAATGTCATCTCATCCATTGGGCCCTTCTACACCCCTAGTCTACATCTCCCTCCATGTCGCTTGTTGCATTCTGCATAGAGCTATATTACAATGTTCATCATAGTTTGTCTTGTATTACTTATATACCTATCTACCTCTTCCACTTAAATATCTTTATCAGAGAACCTGGCACATCATAGGCACTTGAAAAATACTAAACTTGAATTCAAGACTATGAAATACAAAATTTCAGGTGACTAAATTAAAATTAATTATACCCATTTGTGAGAGTCTTGTATTGGCTGTGTTTGATAATATATTTGGCATTTGGTTTAATTATCAATATTTTAGAATTTTTGTAAATGGAGTCATATTTTTCTGTTTTTCATGTAACCTAGGAATCTCACATAATTATTCTTATCTCCCACACAGCTGTCCAATTACATTGTCAAATGTAAAACAGATTTCTAAAAAGAGTTGCATTGTCAGAAGGTAATTGTGGCTACAGAAGGCACGCAATCCAAAAAGAAAGGCACTTTGGCAAATGGGGCCCTCAAAGGCTAAAGAGCAATTAGCATCTATATTAACATTAGCCCTGGCAGAAAGAGTTTCAAAATTATTTCTCATCCACTTTAATGAGCTTTTATTATAGAAATCCTGAGGTATTTTATATCTCACATGGAAGAGTATAATTAGACACAAATTAATGGGCCTGTGCCTGTTGTGAAAATAGAATTTATAATAGATTATTCTGAACCTGTTCTCTGCCTGGTATTAGGCCTCAAAAGCATCTGCAAATGCTGTAACTAATCTTCTAAAATAATTGGTAACCAATCTGTACACCATTTCCCATTTCCTGATATATAAACCATTATGAGAGCAGCCAGGTGCAATTCTTTTACAGCTCTTCCCAAACACTATTGAGCATCAAATGACCTTGACAAAATTATCTTCATTAGAATCTTGAATACTAATCCCCTTTGTCTTGGTGAAGGTATTATTTAGCAAAATGAGTTTTTGGTAATCTGCAGGCAGAAAAAAATTGTCTGTTTTAGGAACATTGCCCCCTAAATGTTTTCCCTTATAACTCTTTAGTTTCTTTGTGTTTCAATATTTTCATGGATACATTATTAGTAACCTTGGTATAATATTTTATGTCAATTCATCATGGGGAATTTAAAATATTATTTAAAAATAAAGTTATGTATTTTCCTAAAGGCTCTGAAAAGACATAGAAATAATAACTTTAAGTAAACTTTTCAGAATAAAAAGATTTTATATACTGAAGCCAAACATCCTTCCTTACCTTCCCAATGGCCTAATTTGAAGCTGTGTTGAAAAATCAGTGTTCCCAGCATGAACCAACTCATTAGCAACAGAAAAACAAAACAAACAAACAAACAAGAAAAAATAAAACACGGTTTCCAATAAACCTGAAATAATGCATAAATGGAAGCTACTGGAATCCCAAGAAATATCAACATCCCACTTCAAATAATTGAGAGAATATTAGATAGCATGATGCCACTGTCCCCTAAAAATATTTTCTTTAGGGATGTATAACTGTTGTTGGCATCTTGCTTTCTATCATGATAGTGAGCAGCAATATGGACATGCACACTGTGTGACTCACCACGACAGAGGAAATGCTGTAGCCAAGAAGTGGCATTCTAGGGGTCTGCCATAAGGCTCTGTGGGGAGCAAAGCAAGGGAATGGGGCTACAGCATTTCCAATCTATTTTCTTGAAACCTGTTTCCTGTTAACTATGCTATTTTTTCTTTCCCCTTAGAGCAACCAGAAAAGATGGAGGAGACTAGAATGGGGAGGAATTCCATTCTCCTAGCTGAGATAACGTTTCAGAATTGTGCTCTCGCAAAGCCTTTCCCGTTGGGAGTAGACTGAAATACAGAAGGCTCTCTGTGTGTTTTGCAATGGTTCATCTCCCCTTCCCCCTGCAAGGATCACGCAGGTCTGTATCTCAAAGCCTCACTGAGAGACCCTGGTTGGATGCCTAGAAGGAAATCAGGAAAGTGTAGACCCCCACTGAGACTGCAGCTCCCAGGATTTTCTCACACTCATGTATCCTCCAGCCATCATGAAAATCGCCATTAAATGTTCCTGACAGTTTGTGGCACCAGTGGTAACTCCCTAGGTTCACCTGCCTCTTCAGATTTTGGAGGGGGTTTCAGCCTGTGACCTCAGTTCTCTACAACAGTCACAAGAAGCTTAGTTGCTTTTTAGTTGGCCCAGCTCTCTCTTGTTGAAAGAATGGGACAACTTAGAACCTGTTTACATATTGGCATCAGGATACAAAAGCTCATTCATATGCAGTTCATGTTACAAGGCATGAGGGTCTAGGCAGAGGTATGGGATTTACTAGAATTTAATAATTCCAAAAGAGCCCTGGCTGGTGGCACAGTGGATAAAGTGCCGGCCTTCGAACCCAAAGGTCACTGGTTCCATTCCCCAGCCAGGGCACATAACCAGGTTGCAAGCCAGGTCTCCAGACAGGTCTCCAGACAGGTCTCCAGACAGGTCTCCAGCCAGGTCCTTAGCTGGAGGCAGGTGAAAGGCAACCATACATTGATATCTCTCTACCTCTCTGCCTCCCTCCCTTCCCCTCTCTTTGAAAATGATGGATGGACTCTTTTAATATAAATAAATAAATAAAAATTAAAATTCCAAATAATTTAAATCTATAGATAAACTAGCATATATCTAGTGTATATGTTCATATATAACCTAAATCTGAAAAATAAATTTATTCTAGCTTTAAATTTTTTCATTCATAGCTTAAACTGAGTAATATTTATGTATTTGTATCTATGTGTGTTTTTGTGTTGAAAGTTCTGATTTGGGCAGTGTTCCAGAAATGTTTATTTTTAGTAAAGATCCCATAAGCAATTATCATAACAGCTAATGAAACCTAAAGTCTTCCAAATGCACTTTTAAATCTATGTCACTTACGGAAATAGATAAAACTCATGATATATTTGGAAGTACACAAACAAATATCAATAATTTTAGAAAACAATATTCATCCTTCCTTTTACTTTTCAAACCACAAATATTTGAAATCCCTGTGGCTCATCAAAGACCAAGTATTTACATAATTCAACCTCTTCTTCTCCTCATCCTTTTTTAGCCTTTCCTTGCTTCCTCCATGTATCTTATCTTTCTTCTCTACTTGTCTTTCCTCTCCCATTGTATATCAATATTGATTATGCATCTGTTGTATGAATATAATGATCACAGGGAGCAAAATAAAAGTTATTTAGAACAAATGGGTTACCATAACATAAAATTAAGCCCCATTCAAAATGAAAAAGTGAATCAGTCTCACAGTATAACAAGAATATAAAATTAGATATGCATATGTAATAATATAAATTAAATGAAAAGAGATCTTTAAATGGTGCATATAATTGTATAGGTAGAAGAGATCACTTTTATCATCCAGATCTAGAAAACCAGCAAGAAGTGGATATGCCACTTGGACTGCATCCTACAGAGGAGAAAGGAATCACTAAGTGAGGTATGCGACTTGTGTACTGCTTGGATTTTCTTCTTCTCCCTGCCCTTCATGTGCTCTGTACAGTGTAGAAACTTGAAACAGGGACCCATTGCCTCAAAAAGGTTTTACCCTCATTCAGTTTTCCACTGTACACAAGAGGGAACCAGGCGCACCAGAGTGGCTTCTCAGGCAACCTGCTCATGTGCCCTGGCTGGGGAATCGAACCTGTGACCTTCGGGTTCGTAGGCGGCACCTTATCCACTGAGCCACCAGCCAGGACCTTGTTTAGATAGTTTTTAGACAGACCTTAATTCAAGAGAATAATGCATACAAATATCCACATCAATGTTTGTCCACAGCACCCCATAATTCCTCCCTCTTATCTAGATCATCTCTTCTCATAATCTCTTTTTTTGTTAATTTTTTAAAAAGATTTTATTAATTACCTTCAGAGAAAATGGTAGGGAGGGAGAAAGAAAGGGAGAGAAACATCCGTGTATGGTTGCCTTTCACTTGCCTCTAGCTAAAGACCTGGCTGGAGACCTGGCTTGCAACCTGGTTACATGCCCTGGCTGGGAATCAAACCGGCGACCTTTGGGGTTGGGCATGCTGGCACCAATCCACTGAGCCACCAGCCAGGGCCTCTTCTTATAACCTCTTGACAGAAAAAAAAAAAAAAAAAAAAAAAAAACTGGATTATTTTGAGCTTGATTGGATCAAAAAACTTTGGTACATTTACACAATGGAATTCTATATAGCAGAAAGAAAGAAGGAACTTGTACCCTTTGCAACAACATGGATGGAACTGGAGAGTATTATGCTTAGTGAAATAAGCCAGTCAGTGAAGGACAAATATCATAGGATCTCACCCATTACGAGACAATAATGAGCAAAACTAACAACAAGCAAAACAGAACCAAGTATATGAATACAAGGAATAGGCCTTCAGTGGTCAGGGGGAAAGGGGTTGGGGGGAGGGGGAGGCAGAGGCAAGAAAGGGGAGCAGCTTAGACAAGAACCTAGTATGAAGGAACCATGGACATGGACAACAGGGGGGATTGATTTTGGGGGGAATGGGTGGGTGGGGAGGGGGACAGAGGGGAGCAAAAAGGGGATGGATGTAATACAACAACAATAAAATTTTTAAAAAATAAATGAAAATCTATAGAACCAAAAAAAAAAAAAAGAATTGATGTCATAATAATGCACATTCTCTAACATGTTAGTAAATCCCTATATCCTAAGGGCTTAAATTTTTCTTTCACTGGCAATATTCTTTCCCCAGCCATTGCTTACTATACACGTGACCTTTTCTCTAATATTCTGTTTCTGTCTTAACTTTGGTTGTAGAATCATCATCTTCAAAACCAGTTACTACTCAATGAGTATTTCCTACCATATAGCACTTAGAGGCCTGGTGCCCTCTACCTCCTTTCCCAATGGAGTCAGTTCAAAGCTGCATTCAGTTATTTTATCCATTTCAAATCCATTCTAGAAATAAAATGTGTTTGTCATTGGTCAAAATGATTTTGTGCCTGTGGATTCAAAAGCCATATTATCTTACCCGATATACAATGATGGAACAAAGACAGTATGACAGTAAAAATTCCCAGGGGAAAATGTAAATTTTTTGTGAGCATGATTTTTGGTGAGGTTAGTTGCTAACACAAAGGTTGTTTGTTTTGTTTTGTTTTAAACTGCCAGATAGGTAATTTGAATACCTCTATTATTTACCATAGTTCTGAAATCAAGGTGTCACTGTTTTTCTGCCTCCCAAGAAATGCACCAGAAGCCTTTTTTAAAAGTATCAATATGCCCTGGCTGGTGGCTCAGTGGATTGGCACCAGCTTGTGAACCCAAAGGTCGCTGGTTCGATCCCCAGCCAGGGCACATAACCAGGTTGCAAGCCAGATCCCCAGCCAGGTCCCCAGATAGAGGCAGGTGAAAGGCAACCATACATGGATACTTCTTTCCCTTTCTATTGAGAGTCTGTGCAGATGGTTTAATATTTTCTTAGTGTGTAAGCCAGGATATGACAGACTATGCTACAGTTTCAAACAATCCCCAGATTGACAGAACCGTGTTTCACATTTTCCAGGCTGACAAAGCAATCACTTCCTTAACTTGCTCTATAATAATGGTTTCCATACCATAGGGCAAGAGAGCTTGGAAGGGCCTCACTCTTCTATGAAAGGCTCTGGTCTTAAAGTGACACATTATATTTTATAGAAACTCATTTGCCAGGGCTAGTAACAAGGTCTCACTCAGTTACAGTAATAGCAGGAATTATGCTGTTATCATATGTCTTCAAGTTAGTGAACTGGAAGTATTTAGTTAACACCAATCATGAGTTCCATCATTTAATTTGTTTTATTGAAAATCCTTTAAAACATGTTCATGTCAATATCAACCAATTTTGATTTTAAAGTCATGGAAGGGAAACTTGTCTTTAAATTGCTTCAGAAAGTTTCCAACAGAGAAGCGCATGTTTGTGCAAACCTCTCTGCTGCTGTTTTCCTCAGGGAACAGCCTCTTCCTGCCCTCCTCCTCCTACTCAGCCTTTCAAGCTAATTGGATGGCCTCCTTCTGACCAGCTCCTGTACAACTACTCCCATTTACTGTAGGACAATTTCTTTCTACCTCCAGGACTCAAGAAAAAAGTACGTCTTTAGTTTTGTTAAGACTTAAAAGGGAGCCTTCCACTGTGTTTCATTATCGCCTGTCAGTAGAAAGGGATTATAAGGACTTGGCAGTATTTCCTACCATCCTGAGAAGCTTGGAAACTAAACTAGGTCCCTCCGTGGCTGCTGACTTAAACTAACAGGTCAGTTTCCAATTAAACTGATTTTCTAGCATTGCTATTCTCATCAAGTTTGAGAAACGAAAGTGACCATAGATTATTGATTATTCTGAATTTATTGTAGAAGCCTCCTACCACTCACAAGAATCTTATAATTAAAGAATCATGTATTTTGCCCTGGCTGGTGGCTCAGTGGATAAGGTGCCAGCCTGCAAACCCAAAGGCTGCTGGTTGGATTCCCAGCCAGGACACATAACCAGGTTGCAAGCCAGGTCTCCAGCCAGGTCCGTAGCTGGAGGCAGGAGAACGGCAACCACACATGGATGTTTCTCTCTCTTTCTTCCTCCCTCCCTGCCCTTCTCTCTAAAAATAATGAATAAAAAATCTTTTTTAAAAAATCATGTATTTCTTAAGCTGAATGCATCTTTAGAGATTATCTATTCCAATTCTCTCACTTTAGAAATAAGAAAACTAAGACCCAGTTTTATAATGTTAGGTAAAGTGTTGACTACAGAATCTCAAACAAGTCCATATTCTACTTTTTGATTGCCTGGAGACACCTGCCTTTATTTTATAAGGAATTTTATATTCGAGATCACATACCTATCTTAAATATGTTCTGTAGGCTGGGACAATGGAACTCAATATTCATGTATGTGGGCTTCTTGAATTCTAACAATTGTAAGTTGCCTTGATTTAGAATGACATTAGCTAAGAATAGCTTGAAATCAATAAAACACTGTAAAGGTGTATAGTAACTGACTCTGTATTATTCTGATTTTAGAAAATATGCTGCAAGAAAGACCTCTTTACCTATTTGTAAGGGTCCACAAATTTTAGCTGACTCAGAATTTAAACCATTACTAATATGCAACATTTTGCATGCTTTGAAACCTTTTTGCAGTCTATCCCTTTATGAATACTACTTTTAAGTGCATCAAATAAAACAAATAAGATTACAAAATGAACCAGTTGTAGTGAAATAAAGTTATAAAATATTTTTTAATCCACATCAAAGTAATACATGTGCTCAGTTAGTAACAACTGGCATCAACAGTTACTAGTTTGAAAGTAGTGATTAATATAAATTATGTGAGATAACTGCATCAACTGTACTACAACAGTGTAAAAAGAATCTGTCATTTCTTATGATTGTCACTGAACAAAGTGGGGCCTGTGTACGTGGCACCTTGCTGCATGACCTGACAATTAGTGGGGAGAAACAAGTTTTCACTTAGAAGGGCGACACCTCAAGGGGAGGGGGTGTCAGAGCCCTGTTTCCCCATGAGACCCAGCACTTCCCTTGCTCCCCACTAGCTATGAGGCACAACTAAGCCCAAGTTCCCCATTTCCTTATCTTCAGCCAGCTGCATAAGCAGTCCTCCATTCCCTCTGGAAGGTGCACTTGTGGGTTTCAGAGTGGCCATCCTCCCCTTCCGCCTCTGCAGTATGCTATCCTCAGCCCCCAAATGACAGTCCAGGAAAGCAATGTGCCATGTTGCACTGAATCATGGTGAAGTCTAGGAAAGGCACAAGTCCTGACAGAGTGGCTTTTCTGTACACCCCAGGCTCCAACAGTCCAGATAGAGTCCAGCTCTGCAAGGCTGAGGTCAGCGTCTTGCAAGGCAGGGTCCTTGGTGGCTCTACAGTCTGCTAGGGCGGGCATGACCAGAGTGATGGGGGACTTGAATGTCACAAAATTTTAGTTCCAGGTAACAGCTAATAAACTCAGTAATCAGTGTAGGTATAAAGCTCTTGTTTCAGGGACTGGAGGATTGACCCACCCTGATTCTAAGTAACCAGTAAGCAGTTCCACCTTAGTGCCTCAGGGGGACCCAAAGCCATCAAGAAGGTATCTGAGCCACCTTGCTCCAGGGTGAAGACAACCGCCCAGGACACAGATGAAAGAATGCTGCAGCTTTTATCTGATCAACTTTTCCCTGAATTCCAGACCTCTCACCTCCACCTTTCTCCTCCTATGAAAGGGCCCATGTATAGTGGCATGTAGGAGTCTGTCAGGGTGCAAACCCACTGTCTTCCCATTTTGCCCCGCACCTGAGTAAAGGGCCCACCAAGCTTCAATCCCTGTCTCTGCTTCTGGGGTCTGGCGGGCGAGCCTCCTTCCTTACTGCGCCAGGCAGTCCTGACTCCAAACTGCCTGGCTGACAGCTGCTTCTCCCCTCCCACAGTGGG
>PVIW01004292.1:64515-137283 GCA_004026585.1 Noctilio leporinus
AGACTCAGGCGGAACTCCGAGATGAGTGAAAAAGTAGGCACTTTATTACGCGCGCGGACCCAGAGGAGTCAGTCTCCAAATTCTGGGCCCCGAGTAAGGGTCTCCCCTCCTTATATACTTTTGGGGAGTGGGCATAGGCGGGGACAAACGGGGAACAAAGGACAGGGACCTAGCGCGGGAAAACAGAAGCAAGGGGGGGGCAAAGCATCACGAGCTGGGAACAAAGGATAGGGACCTAGCGCGGGAAAAAACAGATCCTACTCTAAGTTAGAGCCCCTATCTATGGCTCGACCTCCTACTCCCTGCTGAGTGTTTCTGTTACAGGCCAACTTCACACAAACCGTGCAGCAAGGCTGAGCCCCCTCCAGACCACGGCTCCTTCCTTGCGGCTACTCCTCCTCCTCCATCCACTTCTGCACGCGCCCGCCGCCCTCTCCCTCGCGGCCCGCGCTGGGGCCAACTGAGGAATGCTGGCCGGAGCTCTCTCCCCTCAGGGCTGCCCGCCCCTCTTTCAACCCCGAGCGGCTTCCTACTCGGCCCTCACGATGAGCAGCAGTTGCCAGCTGCCTGTTTCTCCCTCCTGGTCTCAGCTGGCGGCTGTGAACTAGCCACTAGTTTGCCATAGGTGTGCCAAGTACCTTAGCCAGCTGCCCTCCTTCCCCATCCCCAGCCAGGAGCTGCGGGGACTCCCCTCGGCAGCCTCTCACACCCCACGGAGGCCAACATTACCCGTCCTGTGGCTGCATTTATAGTCAAAGGAAATGCTGACTTTTAGTTAGAGTGTAATGAAAATAAAAAAGGAAGTAATTTCTACTCCAAGTGCATAAACAAACTGAATTATATGCCTAGACCGGTGAACACACCAGGTTAAGCATTATTTAAAATAATATTATAGGGCAAATGAAGTTTAAAGAATCAGTATTTTAAAAAGTAATCTAGCATACAATATTTAGAGTATTTAAAGAATATAAATACATCTACTTATTTAACACTATTTTAAACCATGTAGATATGTTTGTTCAATCACACCATAAAACCTTCTACTGAAATCTGTACTCTCCCTCCAATAGTTTTTGAACTCAGATATAACTAGGCATTTCAAAATAATATATAACTAGACTAGTATCTCTGATATTTATTTTTTTCTTTTCTCTTTCAAAGATTCTATCATTTCTAGAGAGGGGGTAAGGGAGAGAGGCAGAGAGAGAGAGAGACAGACATCAGTGTATGGTTGCCTTTCACCTGCCTCCAGCCATACACATGGCTGGAGACCTGGCTTGCAACCTGATTATGTGCCCTGGCTGGGGAATCAAACCAGCAACCTTTGGGTTCGCAGACCGGTGCCTTATTCACTGTGCTACCAGCCAGGGGAGCTTTGCTATTTTAAATAAATAACAAAGACAATATGCTCATTTTATTTATTTATTTATTTTTAAGATTTTCTTTATTATTTTTAGAGAGAAGGGCAGGGAGGGAGGCAGAGAGGGAGAGAGACATCCATGTATGGTTGCCTTTCATCTGCCTCCAGCTACATATCTGGCTGGAGACCTGGCTTGCAACCTGGTTATGTGCCCTGACTAAGAATTGAACCAGCAACCTTTGGGGTTTGCAGGCCAGCACCTAACCACTGAGCCACCAGCCAGGACTATGCTCATTTAGAGAATTAAAATACATTGCTTAAGCCCTGGCTAGTGGCACAGTGGATAAGGTGCCGGCCTGCAAACCCAAAAGTCACTGGTTCAATTCCCAGTCAGGGCACATAACCAGATTGCAGGCCAGGTCTCCAGCCAGGTCCTTAGCAGGAGGCAGGTGAAGGGCAACCCTACATTGATGTTTCTCTCTCTTTTTTCCTCTCTCCCTTCCCCTCTCTCTGAAAAATAATAAATAAAATCTTTTAAGAAATAATAAGAAATAAATTAAATAAAATACATTGCTTAAACATAATATAAATTTTTTTCTCCAACCAAAAAGCTGTGAAGTAGATGCCATCGAGTTACACATTAGTGACATTAACTATATGGACTTATGACCAATTTATGCTGAAATGACAGTTCAAAAATAATCTCATGTCTTCTCAAGTTGTTTAGAAGGTTGAAGCATGTAAACCTATACTGCATATATGCTTAAGTAAACTTTAACAATTTATGGCATTTACTATCATTATTCTATTCCAAATTATTTAGTTTCTCTTCTACACTTATTACTTAGCAACAGCATTATCTCAAGTTTTAGAATCTAACTAATGAGCAACTGTATACTCAGAATAAAACCTTCATTGAAATGTATTTGGAAAACTGTTCTTCTAGTTTCAAAACTATCCTGAGTTTCAGAAGATGACCGGGGAAAGTTCCAAAAACTATTGAGGTATGAAGTGCTTTTCTCGTTTTCACTTTTTCCCAAGAATAGCAAGTAAGTCATCCTATTTCTTCAATTCAATTAATGTGACTTAAAATAAAACAAAGTATAAAAGGAAGGAAGGAAAGAAAGAAGTACAAAGGAAAATAACATTTTTAAAAAAATTAAACAATCATGGATAGAAAAATGATGCAACAATCATGAATCTTAAACTTATATTTTCACATACAAAATAGTTTGTAGTTTTTTATAGTAACAGCTAAAATTCCTTTCACTGTTTAAAGAAGATTTTAAAACATATGAAAATGGTATTGTCAATGTAAGAAATGTCTAAACCTATAAGAATTTGTATGAGTTTATTTGAGCCAAAATGACAATTGCCAGGAAGCAAAACTTCAACAAACTGAGAAAAATGGCAGTTTAGCATCTTATTTTGTACATTATAATCAAAAGAGAAGATGTAAGTCAGTTCCATGAAATCCATTGCTGATAGATATATTAGGGAGACTGGAGAAAGTGAAGTGGAGAAACCTCTGGGATTGGATGAGAAGTAAAATGATAGACACATACTTCTTTTACGTAGATGGGTACAGGATAGTTGACAGTCAACAATTCACACAGTAACAATAACAATGAGGGGATTTGTGGTCTCTCTCCTGTTCGGTGCCTGTGCTTTGAGAGGTCCAGAAGAAGGAAGTTACTGTGACATTCCAAAAGTATGTTATTATAGATGCAAAGGCAATAGACAAACTCATTTAAAGTAAAGACTGACTCTTGTTGGGGGGCAGATTCCAGCCTCTGACATGCCCACCTGCCATAAACTGCTTTTGGTTAGTAAGTTTTCGTTTCAGACCATTCTGTGTGGTTACTTTAGGTCTCTGAGTTAATAAGACTGCGCCACACAGGCCTCTCCTGAGCTTGTCAGGTATAGTGTGTGGCCCCTTTTCATCCACATTTCTCCTTTTTGGTCATAAATCAACCCAAAGGATGGCCAGCCTCTTGGTTGGATGATGAGGTTCCATGGTGCTAGGACAGTTCGTTCCTAGTTTGTCTCAGAGTCAGCATTTGTCTTGCTGATTAGGGAGGGTCACTGGAAATGGGGCAAGGCCATAACCTTAGGTGACATTTAAGGCTGAATTATTTCTATTATTCACTGTCTTCAGGCTAATAAAATATTACATCAAGACCATACACATAATCTGAATTACTAATCACTGTGGAGAAGGCAAGGACAATGTCAGCCAATTAATAGCTTAAGGTTTAAAAATGGCACTTTTTTTTTTTTAGTTATCTCAGCCTTGTTTATATTGCTAATTATCCAGCTGGAAGGCCTGTTGAGGCTTTTAATGAAAGCTTCCAGGGCTGCAATTTAATTCAATAAAAATTCTATTATTCCCATTGCTCATTTTTAACTTTTCTTTCTCTCATGTCCTACATGCAATCAACTATAAAAATGATTAGGCTTTATCTCAAAAAACATTCAGAAACTCACCAGGTTCCAGCCACTTCACTGCTAAACCCTTAGTTCGGACCAACGTTATCTCTCACCTGGATATCTCTGTGCTCTCTGTGTGTCTCTGTGTTCTGTCTTGGCTGGCTTGCCTTCTCAAGGATCATGTGAAAATATGCAGCAGATCATATTCCTTCTCAAAGCTCTCTCTCTGGTTCACGTCACTCAGTGCCTACAAGGCCCTTCATGACCTGTTCATCATAACCCCCCCCAACCTTGTTTTCTAATTCTTTCCCCACTCAGCTCACTCCGCTCCACCCACACTGACCACTCGCTGCTTTTCAAGTGGGACCCCTCCACCTGTAAGTATCTGCACTGCTTGTGTTCTCACTGCTTTCCGGCTCTTTGACCAAACGCTACCTTCTTAATGAAGTATTCAGACGATGACCCTACTGAAAATGGTCACTTTTTCCTTGTAATCTTGATTACCCTGTGATGTTCTATGTTTTATCTACTTACACATTTTAGTATTATCAATGTATTATTCTCTATCTTCCTTCACTAGATCAATACAGACCAGAAAATGTACACATTTTGTTTACTGCTATACCCTCAGCTCCTAAAGAAGTACCTGGTACACAGTACGTCCTAAATATATATATATATATATATATATATATATATATATATATATATATATATATATAGTAAGTGGCTGAATAAATTAACGGTTCTCTTTTCACTTTGGTCTATATAATACTGCCTAAGAAATGCCTTACACAATTCCTCCAGATTAATGAATTTTCTGTCATTTTCTAAGCTTCACCAGCATATTTACACAGTGCTTCATGACAGCCATGTCTTCATGAGGATGGATTATTTTGCTAAAAACAATGACCTAAACTATTAATTTCTAAGTTTGAAAGGTAGGCCCAAAGTTACCTGAAAGAAGAGCATTGCAGCCACAAATAAACGCCACACAGAGAGACAGTCTTTGGGGAAAATTGTTGCTTTCATTCTGGAAACCCCTCCTAAGCCCTCAACAGGCGCCTGCTGCAGATGAGGAAATCACCCTGGTGAATAGCGAGGAAACACCTTGGTTAATGGAAGGGGCATTATATGGAGTTAACATCACGGACTCTGAAGCCCCGGCAGCTCTGTGGCCTTGTCTAAATAACCAGAGAAAAAGGTAGCAACTTTTCAAAAGTTATCCCAGAAACTTCTCTAGGGTCTGAGTACTAATCCCAGAAATCAATTCTACTTTCTAGTTGCAAAAAGATCTTATTCTCATTCATGCTTCGTATCCAACCCGGGAGGGCAAAGGAATTCGGCTTCTTTCAGTTACTCAGAGACCCCAGGTTATGTAGTGCATCATGGCATGAGTGTCCACGGTTATTTGACATGAGAAGGAGTCAGCACTGAATCACACACTGGCCTTTAAGGAATTTTCCACTTATGGAGTTTTCGGTTTTTGTTTTTTGTTTTTAAGAGTTTCACTGTCTTTTTCTTTTTTTAAGGATTTTTATTTGAAAGATTTTATTTATTGTTTTCAGAGAAAAGGGCAGAGATGAAGGAAGAAAGGGAGAGATCCATCAATGCATGGTTGCCTTTCACCTGCCTCCAGCTAAGGATCTGGCTGGAGACCTGGCTTGCAACCTGGTCATGTGCCCTGGCTGGGAATCGAACCAGCGACCTTTGGGTTCACAGGCTGGCACCTATCCACTGAGCCACACCAGCCAGGGCTAGAGTTATTTTAAGTATTTTAAGTTCCAATGTTCCAGCAGCCAGTAGGAGTGGTGTGTATCTTTTTTTACATGCATTTCTCTTTTCCCCCCCAGAGTTATTGAGATATTATTGACATATAAAGTTGCTTTTTTAAATCTATGGAGGCACCATAGATATCCAGTCATTGCAATGATTGTATCAAAAATAATTATTACAAAATATTACTTAAGCTCTTAATACTTTGCAAGCACTGTGCTTTACAAAACATACTTTACAAAGACCATCACAATTAATACTACACTTTACAGGTGTAAAAAGTGAAGGTGAAGAAGTAAAATTTTCCAAGGCTGACCAGGTCCGATTTTAAAGATTAAATGAGTAACAATTGTACTGTACTTGCTTATAGCAGTAAGAATAAAAGCATTCTATTCTCTTTGCTGTTCTTTTTGGAAGATTTGCACATTTGAATATCATTACCTTGATGAAATTGATAATTTTGCTACTGTCAAATTCCTTTGTTTTGATACTTTGCCCTTAATGAATAGGCTTTACTTACAAGGGCCATTAACTGTGTTGTGAATCGTGGGCTATTTGTTTTAATGCACCTCCTGTGGTTGCTTTCTATTGGATGCATATTTGCATCACAGATTTTGACTTTCAAACTTAGAACATATCCAGGAATGAGTCTTTTTTGTGTGTGTTTGTTTCTTTTTTAATTGATTTATTCTTGTTGTATTAAAATTGTTTTGTTTTGTTTTTTTTCTCATTGCTCTCCCCTATCCCTGCCCCCCACAGTCAATCTCCACCTCCGTGTCCATGTCCATGGATCTTCCACATTAGCTCCTCTTCTAAACCCTACTCCTTCTCTCCTCTCTCTCTTCCACCCCTCTCCCCGCTACCCTCTGGTCACCATCATTCTGCTCCTTTTTTGCTCCATGTCTCTGGTTCCTTTCTGCTCGTATGTTTCTCCATGGGCAAAGGAAATAAAGGAACAAATAAACAAATGGGACTACATCAAAATAAAAAGTTTCTGCTCAGCTAAAGAAAACATCACAAACTAAAAAGAGAAACTTCCATATGGGAACATATATTTGTTAATGATACCTCAGACAAGGGTTTAATCTCCAAAATACATAAAGACCTTATATGACTCAACACCAGGGAGACAAACAGCCCAATTAAAAAATGGGCAAAGGACCTGAACAGACAACTCACTGAGGAGAACATACAAAGGGCCCAGAGGCATATGAAAGAATGCTCAACATCACTAGTCATCAGAGAGATGCAAATTAAAACTGCAATAAGGTACCACCTCACACCTGTCAGAATGGCAATCATCAACAAATCAACAAACAACAAGTGTTGGTGAGGATGTGGGGCAAAGGGAACCCTCATACACTGTTGGTGGGAATGTAGGCTGGTGCAGCCACTGTGGAAAACAGTATGTGGTTTCCTTAAAAAACTAAAAATGGAACTGCCTTTTGATCCAGCAATTCCACTACTTGGACTATACCCAAAGAATCCTGAAACACCAATTCATAAGAGCCTATGCACCCCTGTATCCATAGCAGTGCTATTCACAATAGCCAAGTGCTGGAAACAGCCCAAGTACCCATCAGTGGATGATTGGATCAAAAAACTGTGGTACATTTACACAATGGAATACTACACAGCAGAAAGAAAGAAGGAACTCCTACCTTTTGCAACAACATGGATGGAACTAGAGAGTATTATGCTTAGTGAGATAAGCCAGTCAGTGAAAGACAAATACCATATGATCTCACCCATTACAGAAGACTAATGAACAAAACAAACGAGCAGAGAGGGAATGAGTCTTTTGTTCATTTTGTCTATTGCTTAAACATTATGCCTACATGAATTAATTATTCAAAAGGCCACACTTAAAGTTCTAAATCAATCTAAGTTGTTTTAGTAAACTGTTTCACAAATTAAGATAGTCTAATATTTTGTATCTCTCATAAACAGTTTTAAGGATAGGTGTTGGAAAATTGGGACTCACCTTAAAATCTTCATTTCCAGGTCAATAGATGAAATGTTTTTTTTAACTTCAGGTGCTTAGTGTTTAGAGTTCCCTAAGGAATTTTGTTTAAAAGTTATCTGTGTTCATTAAAATTATTTTAAAGAATAGCAACAGGGATACAACACATATTAGTATTGATGTTTTACTTAGGTATCTGTTAGCAAACTGCAAGATATGAATTGCTCACACCCACAAACATTTGAAAGCTCCTCACTCTAGAGAATAATAAACTACTAATTGCATTTGGGGAAAGAGAGATGTTTTATAGAATATAAAGAACAAAGATTTTCATCTATAAAGAATGCAGTAGACTGGCTCCAGAGTGATTTACTTAATTGATCTAAAAGAAGCTTGATTCATGATTAGCAAGAGGACACATAAATCTTCATTTGAAGCTCTGGGCATACATAAACTCAATATATTGTCAAGGAAGCAATTTGTAAATGAAAAACAAACAAAGAAAAACTGTTTTATTACTTAGATATATTTAGCACTGTGTAACAGCAGAATTTAAATTAGGTTGTAGCGCATTTCATAATTGTGATAAAAAAAATAGCACAAAGCTTATGAGAAAAGAAGTAACTAAGAGAAACTTTCTCAGTATTGAATCACTTTCCTTTAAAATTCAGGTATACATGCTACTCATTAGTAGCTTGGTTGCAGAACTGACGACACAGGGTGAAGAGTAAGAAATTAGCATTGTTTGAATTTTTATTTTTCAATATCATAGGATTTACTTGATGATGCTTTACTTCTTTTTGGTCTCTCAGAATTTTTGTTTCAGGCATTTACAAGGTGTTCTTTCAACACAGGCAGCCTGGCAGCTGATACTTTGGAGGGAGACAAACTCAAGTTCAACTCACAGCTTCAGCATCTACAGCAACTTAGGTGAGTTATGGAAGTTCTCTGAGCCCATATCCTCATCTGCAGGGTAGAGCTAATATTGATACTCACTTTATTGAGCTGCTGCGGGGATCCAGTGAGGTCATTTATGTGCTAACTTGACCCCGTATCATAGGTACACAGGAAATTTTATTTCCCTTCTTCCTTTGGTTCATGCAAAGGGCTAGTAGACTTGAGCAACCCCAGAAGACTTGAACGTGAATGGAACGTTTGGTTAATTCCTCCCTGTGTTGTAGCTATTATTTCCTAGTACATTATGAATAGATCAGAAATAATCAGCTGGTTTACTGGATACAGTAGACCAGTTCAAGCAATATTTGGCTGAAACATGTAAGTGTTCTGAGGAGCAGAGCTCTAAGACCCTGCCAACAAAAGCACGTTGCTCCCTGCTGTTGAAGGGTGTCTTCCTGGAACTGAGACCCATGTCCTCATTTCTGGATGCAGAGTTCATGTAGAGCAGAGCAACTAGAACATATTTAGTCAAGAAGTCCTCCCTTTTTCCCCTCTTCAGAGATAATGCTCTATCGTGGGCATTATCTTGCCCTATAGTGACAACAATGTGGCATGATGAAGAATGATTTTATGTCCTGGCCCAAATATATACACAAAGGATATGATAGTTCTTTTCCTAACCCTAGCATTGTTGCAGCATTATTTGGTAAACAGATGGGACAATTTTCTTCAAATTTAATTGGCAGTCTCCAATTTTAGGCCTGAATTTCCTTGTCAGTAAAAAATGGGGCTGGAACAGCTCATTTCTCAGGTTTTGGCTCTGTTTTTCTATTAATCTTTACACTAAGAAATAAGAGATGATATTTTACATCTGTTTAAAGTAGTCATCTTGACAACATACATATGGTATCTAGGGAGGAAAAAAGTTATCACACTAACTTTAAAAAGCTGTCTCTAAGTGGCTCATATAATTAGAAATACTGAACCTGGTGTGTGGCTGCATATGATTAATTTTATTGGCTTGGGACACTTTCTGCAAAGGGTCTATATTGTACAGGGCTTAAAATGTGTGATGTGGGCATTTTAAATATATGCAGTATAAATCATTTGTAAAAAGAGCACATTTCTATTTGCAATGCAAAAAAGTTATTTGCCAATTTAATTTACTGCTCTATTTTCTCTCTTTTAAAGACATTTTGAATAACAATAGTGCCATCTGCTGATCACTTCAGTAAGTCTGGAAATAAATGGAGTCTTTCTCCAGAGAAATGCCAAAAACAAACAAAAATGGTAATTGCATACATAGCCGTTAAAATTCCGTCACTATAAATTTAGGTTTAAAAAACATATTTGGCATACAGCACAACTCTTAAGTGAATTAAACTTCCACTATCCTAGTGGGTTTTTTACCATGAGCAGTTTTGAATTTGCCCACATTCTATGAACTCTTGACATGAAATGTCTCTATGTGACTAATTTATTTTGTGCAGAAGAAAGTTTGTGTTACTCTAGTGGCTTAATAGACAGACATATTACATGTGGAATGTAGCAGCTTACAGTCATTTTCTCAAAAAGTGGTATTAATTCAAGTAAGATGAATATCTTTAAAAATAGAACCATCTTAAGGGAATTCCTCTGATTACTAATAAGGGCATTTCCGTTAACCACAATCTGCATAAGTAGAGATTACATCCTACAATTATACTATGCACTGATTTGGTTATGTTTTCTTTCAGAATATTTTCTTTGTAATAAAAATTAAGGTGACTAAAAGAAAACTCAGAATGCTAATGATGTTGTGATTGTTGGAAAGGTAATATTTCATCTTTTTGCTTTTCCTTTTGTTTTCAAAATTTACCCTCTAATATGCATTAAACAGTGAATACAGAAGGCAAACATGCTGCCATATTTCTAGAGTTGTACAAAATATACTCCAGTTTGATTTAAGACTGTCTAATTTTCAACATAAAGAAGTATGTCCCACAAGAGGATGTTGGTGAGGGAGGTGTTGTAGAACTCTAGTTCAAATACATTTCCTGATCTGGTTCGAAAATTTAAAAAAAAATTTTTAAGACCAACTCTTGCGCAGACGGAAAGTGGGAACACAAAGATTATTGGAAGTGATCATAAGCTTTTCTGCCCTGGGCTTTTAAAAATAACGAGCACAGGGTCTTTGGAAATCGTCCCCGCACACTTTGCATGTTAAACAAAGCTTAGTATAGCATGCCCTCTTCAAAGTATGTTCCATAGTCCATCCATATCAGAATCACCTGGAAAACAAGTAAAAACGGATACCCATGGTTCCCCTCTCCACTCCTTCCCAGAGGTACTACATTGGGTGCTGGGATTCAACGGTGAATAAAAAAGACTGGTATTCTTGCCCTCGTGAAACTTACAGTCTAGTCATATCAAACATTTTCTCTGTCCACATTAGTATGAAGCTAGAAGTATTTGAAAATACTTGAACCCATAGAAGCACCAACAACAATCCAAGAGAAAGGGAAAAACACAAGTCTCTTGAACAAGTAAAAATATGCTTCACCTTGTCAAGATAAGAGACTTGTAAACTAAAACTACACTAAGACCTGTGCATTGTTAACCTCTCAAATTAGCATCATATTGCTGGTGCTGGGGTGAGGAAACCTCCACATGGGGCTGGGGGCCAGGTACTCTAATGCAGCCTCCCCGGAGGACCGGAGGACCATTGGGCCCAAAAAGGGCTCTTTTAGTACAATCAGAGGCCAGCTATCCGAAAAGGTGGCTGGCGGGTGCAAACACTAGCATTCACCTTCCCCAGAGCTTTCAGAAGGAGGTTTATACAAGGAAAATGCAGGGAGCCTGGGGGAGCTGACTCCTTTGTTCTGCTGCAATCTATTTGCATTGGAATTCCTCTTCCGCTCTTCCTCTAGGCCTTCTCCAACCCTAAACTGGGGGGGAGGGGAGGGGAGAGCCTGGCCTGTTAATGGGACATTCAGGTGGAATGCAAGTCCAACCCCTGATTCCAGTCCTCGTCTTTTGTCATGTAACTAGTCGCGCCTTGCATACATAGTTCTGTTGGGCTTCCCCTCAACTCCCTGACAATGTTTTTCCCATTCTGCTTTTCAATGGCTTCTCCCTTCTAAAACTATAAACGTTAATGTCACCCGGGGTCATATTATCAGATTTTTTTCTCATTTATATGCTCTCCCTAGACAATCTAACTTTTACCCATCACTATAACCCCCATGGATATCCAAATAACTCTCCGATATTTATTTTTATGTCTGCCTTCCATTCCAAGTCGCCATCTTATTTACAACTGCTGGTTGAATATTTCCACCAGGATGTCACAATAGCAGTCATAAATTCTACTTTTTCTGTACCCAAACAAGTCAAAGATTCTTTTTCTTGTTTTACATCCTAAAGATCTTTTCAAAGTTTACTTCTCAAAATCTTCAGATTGCCTTCGTTTTTGTCAGAGCACAGAGGCAGCCAGAGTGGAATGTGCTAACGAACTATAAGATGCAAAGGACAAACACTTGTCACATTTGAGATATCGGTTGATAATGACCAAGGGACAATGAGCTCATCAGACATCAGATGCCACACCTGCTGCGGTTGCGAGCTTAAAAACCACGACAGAAGTCCTCAGCAGGTCTGCTGCAGGCCCACAGGGGCAGGAGTCTCCATTCCCCAGCTCCCCAGGCCCTAAAACTGGTCCAGGAGGAATCCTTCCCCCCTCCACCCCAATGAACCCATCGCCGGCACCTAGATCCATCTCCGGATGATCTCTCACAGCAAGTCTGCCCTGACAATTTTGCTCCTTATTTTATTTCGCTTGAACTTTTTTAACTGTCTTCAAACTGGCCTCCAAGCAGTCAGCCTTGGCCAATTGAATCTATTCATAATTATCATCAGTGTTGACTTCCCCCAAAATGCAAATCAGGCTGTTATTCCTTTTTCTTTTACTGACTACTATTTTCCATAGGACAAAATTCAGATTCCTTAGCTGTTACTCTGCCTCCAGCTCAAAGCTCCAGATTTTGGCCCATTGCTCCAGTTACTGGTTAGGCGGAAGTAACAATCAACCTCAAAATCCTAGAATCTCAGAACAACTGAATTTACTTTTAGCTTACCAAATATGTCAAGGGCAGGTTAGTTTTGGGACCCTGTTTCATGCACCCTCACTACTGAACTGCCATCCAGAGAATTGCTGGTTACTATGACAGAGGTAGAGATAACAAGGAAAATCACAATCTTGCTTTTAAAGATTTCCACCTGGAATACACAGCCATCACTTCATTGCATGAGGTATGACTCAAAACAAGTTATGCCACCACATATAATATCAGCAGAAGTGAGGAAGGAAACCCCTGCCATGAATCGTTAAGGAGGAATCTGGAATGTACAAGGAAAGCATTAATGAAAACTGTACTCAGGCACTGATTCCTCAACCTGGAATGTTCTCCACCTGATGCATTAGGTGTAAACCCAATCATCTTTGAAGAACCATCTCATGGGCTACCTGTTCTACAAAGTCTTTGCTCATTGATTCTGTCTCATGGCCTTCGGGGTGTGCTTGTTAGAATGCGTTGGGTCTCCTGCTCAGAACCGTGAGTTTCCCGAGAAGAAGACCCGCACATTATTCACTTTTATGTCTCTAGCATTAGTTTCTAGGCTTCATCCATGGGAGATGCCCACTAAATTGTTTGATAAATAAATAATATTGGATATACTACTCTTTTGAAATAGTAATCTGTTTATTCCCCCTCCCTTGTTAGTCAAATAAAGATTTTTGATCATGAAGTTTAAATACTACTTGTCTGGGGAGCAAAAGAGAACATTTGAATGGCTATTTTTCATATGCATATTACATTTGCAACTTGCATATAATACAATTTTTCTCATATTCAGACCAGGAACTAGACAAAGGTAAAGTGGAGAAAGTACCACATAGAAAACAGGCAAGCTTCAGAGACCAATAACTTTCACAGAATCAAGCATCTCTCACTCACACCAGGGAGTGATAGAAAAGCCAGTGCTCAGTTGACCTTCTCCTTGCCATCTAGAGAGGACCATCGTTCTATGCTACCCAAAATGTCATCCATCAATCATTTAAGCTGAGATGACAATCATTCCTGTCTTAACTCAGATCCCATCTAACTCACTTCTGATGTTAACTACTCCTATTTCAAATACTCACAACTATATGGATCATGGGGAACGAAAGGAAAAGACTCAGTACCTTTCCAAGTTCTTTTCTTTTCTTTTTGTTAGCACTTATTTATTTTTAGAGAAAGGGGAAAGGAGAAAGAAAGAGAGGAAGAGAAACATCCTTATGTGGTTGCCTCTCATGCACCCCCAACCTAGGACCTGGCTTGTTACCCAGGCATGTGCCCTGACTAGGAATCGAAGCAGCAACACTTTGGTTCACCAGCCAGTGCTCAATCCACTGAGCCACACCAGCCAGGGCCCTTTTCAAGTTTTAATCAGAGTTATCTAGTGGATAGGACATGTACCTCACCCACTACTCCTGTATCCTTAAATTTTGCAACAAAAACTAATGAGTAACTATTAATACTCATTTACATATATTAATATCCCTAAGAATTCTCTTATCTTACCTATTTCCTAAAAAACACTATCCACAAAATTGAACACCATGATTATTGATTCCTACTAAAACATATTTCTGCTAGAAGGCGAAAACAGAAAGAGAATCACTGGATGATATATAATAAACAGAGCACTTTCAAGAAGGATGTTTGTCTCCTTCCAGCTGCGGTCCACTTTTCCTTGTCCTCCTGCGCTGCACAGCCATTAACTAATGGTTCTTTACTGTTGAGGGCTATTCAGGTACATAGACTGGAGGACTTTTTGTGATGTCTTTGCTCTTTTAGTAGAGAGAGAAACATCTTTTGAGTTGTGGTTTCATCGGATCTTTTATTAATAGCCCCACAATTCCCACAAGTGCATTTCCTTTGTGATTTTGTTTGCTACATCCTCGACAAGATTGAGAACTCTGGTATTTGTTATTTTCTTCCTCAGCTGGTTCTTTTTCATTCGAGAGAGGAAAAACTAAAACTTTTATTAACAGAGTATGTGCAATGAATATGAATCCTTTTCTCTCTAAAGCCCATCAGTATCTTGCCCATGCTGACTATTATATTTCCTTCATTTCTTTCATATTATTTGTTAATCCTGGGCTCCTCTACATTCTTTCAAAGGAGACATCTAGTGACTGTGCAGTCTTCAAAACACCCAGGTAAATAAACTTTTATGAATAACTTAATTGGTGTTCATTTAAATAATAATAACTGAATTAAAGCATCATTCTACAAAAAATATTAGTGAATTACAGTCGAAAAGATGGTTATCTATGTGTGTGGATACATTGCAAGTTCATCACCTTGCATAATTGTATGTGTAGTTGTGTATGCACTGCAAGTTTCTAACTCACCAAGAAAACACTTTTCCTGAGAAATTCAATCATAAACATCCTGCAAGCTCTGCTTAAAGTGAGAATAGGCTGGCATTTTTCAATAATGACTTACAAAAACATGGACTGTAATGGGTAAATTGTTAACCATATCTGCTATTGAACATATACACATATCCTGATATTTTTTGAAGAGTGGAGAACTTTAAGGGTGATAATATTGCCGCATGTTCTCAACACTAAGGCATTTGAGTTGAAATCTCAGTATAGAAGATTCTTAGGACAAGAAAGAGTCAGAGCTGGCCTGTAACTATAGTCACAGAGACTGTATTGCATAGGGTGTTGGATTTTTTGGAAACTATAGGGACTATCTTTTGCATAAGGAATTTTATTCCAGAAACCTAGGACCTAGGATGGCTTCCAAGAAACTGAACCTCTATGTACATGGTTTGGGTTTTGGGTTTTTTTTTGTTTTGTTTTGTTTGTTTGTTTTTTTGAGTAAGAGAGCTATGTTTTCCAGGGAAGTTTCCATAAATTTTTATCATATTCTTAAAGTCATATGTGACCTAAAAAAAGGAAGGAACAATTACTTTAGGAGAAGTAGGAAAGAGTATAAAACTACCAAGATAAAATTAATGATGCCCAAGGAAATAACTAGGGTCTACACGTGTGCATACCATTTGAAAGGAAGGAAAACCTGGGGATATAAACTTCAGGAAATTTCAGAAGGTTTCTGGTATCTGTTTTCTATTACTCTCATTCTTTCTGCATCTATTATTTGGAGGTTTTTTCATGAAAATTTGCCTTTATTCTTATTTATCTATCTAGTAAATCATTGATTTCTCTAAATATATTAGTGTGCAATTGGTCAGAGAGCAATAAGGGTGTTTTGATGCTAGATAGGTGTTCTTTGTTGGATTCAAATAATTTTTCTAAAAAGGTTTGTTGTTGTTGTTAAATGTATTATTATGCCCTTTATACTTTCTGTGCCTTTTCCTTTTTCTTTTATTTCACAACTACTTCCAAACATGTAAAAGATATATACATATATATACATACATATTTATATGATAAAAACACATAGAGAAAATGCATAGAGCAAATGTAGAGCTTAATGAACTATAATTTATCTGTGTATTAACTTGGAACAGTAGAACTATACTTTCCCATAGCCTGAATTTTTAAAAATGTTTTAGTTCTTTATTTTTAGATAGAGGGGAAAAGGAGGGAGGAAGAGAGGGAGAGAAACATCCACGTTCAAGAGACACATCAAACAGCTGCCTGTTGAACATTCCCAATCAGAGACCTGGCTCGCAGACCAAGCATGTACCCCGACTGGGAATCGAACAGGAGGCCTTTTGATTCACAGGTGGTCACTCAATTCACTGAGCCACACCAGCCAGGGCTGAGATTTTGTGTTTGTATATGTATTATGTGTGCTCACATGTTCCTCTGTCTTATGTGCTTCTTGTGAATTGACAGCTAGATACAAAGTTTCAGACTGAATTTAAGACTCTTTGGCAATACTAAGTTAGTATTGAGATTATTAAGTAAGAGGAACATAAAAACTGGGGATCTCTTTGTGTGATTATTACAGCTTGATGCTTAATGCAAAAATTTTGATATTTTAATTTCAAAATTCCTTTACCATTTATACCTTGACATAATTTTTAAAGGTACATTTACTAGCTTAATGGTTACCAGGAAGGCAGGTGAGAAAGGTGAAGGGATGAAAATGTACAAATTGGTAGTTACAAAATAGTCATGGAGATGCAGAGTATAGCTCAAGAAATATAGTCAATAACATTATAATAACTATGTATGGTGTCAGGTGGGTGCCGGCCTCATCAGGGTGATCACTTTGTAAGGTATATAAATGTGTAATCACTATATTGTACACCCAAAACTAATATAATATTGTATGCCAACTAAAATAGAAAAAAGCATGAAAAAAGCTGTGTGTGGATGCATATATATATATATATATATATATATATATATATATATATATAAAACTTCATTTAATCCTATGATTAATAAAATAACTATGAAAAATAAAAAATGTTATTTATAGATGGTCATTACCTATTACATGTGGGGGTCAGGAATACATACCAAACTAGATTAATGAGGCTGTACTGGCAGTAAATAGTAAAGAAGATCCACCAAACAGGATCAATCCTTTGTGAGAAAGAGGAGCTTTAAATAGATTAAGTAAAAGTGATAAAGAGATTTGGAATAGGGCACAGACTAGTGGTTGCCAGAGGGGAGGGAGGTTGGGGGACTGGGTGATAAAGGTGAAGGCATTAAGAAGTACAAATTGACAGTTACAAATTAGTCACAGGGATATAAAGTACCACATAGAGAATACAGTCAATAATGTTGTAATAACTATGTATGGTACACAGTAGGTGCAAGACATCATGGGCATCCCTTTGTAAGTTATATAAACATCTAACCACTCTGTTGCACACCTGAACCTAATATAATATTGAATGTCAGCTGTAATGGGAAAAAGAAATAAGTAATAAATGAGGCCAGCAAGAAACAGAAGCTACCGCCCAATATCCATGATTAATGTATATGCCTTAATCCTCAGCTAAATTCAGCATCACATTAAAAGGATCATACACCATGATCAAGTGGGACTTATCTCTGTGATGCAAGAATGGCTCAGTAAATATGAAATATCACGTGAAAAGAACAGAAGATAAAAATTAGGTGATCATTTAAATAAATGCATAAAAACACTTGTCACATTTTAACATCCTTTCATTATAAAAACTGTCAATTTCAGTCTAGAAAGAATTTTCTATCAGGCCCATGTCTGGCAAGGGCAAAGTTAACAATGTAATCAATGGTGAAAGTTAAAAGCTGTTTCTCTTAGACAAGAATGTAATCTCTTGCCATGCATATTCACCATAGTACTGCCACTCTTAGTCATAGAAATTGGGCAAGAAAAAATAAAAATTAAAAAGCATGCAGCTCCGAAAGAAAGCTGTAACACTATCTCTGTCAGCAGGTAACTAACGTGAAGATAGGTAGATGATAGATAGATAGATAGATAGATAGATAGATTTCCGTAACCCACTAAGAAACTGTTAGAAGTAATAAATGAATTCAGTAAAACTGCAGAGTACAATATCAGGCTACAGAATTTAGTTATATTTTAATACATTAACAATGAACTCTCTAAAGAGAAAATAATAAACCCATTTACAATAGCATCAGAAATAGCTTTTGGGCCCTGGCTGGTAGCAGAGTGGATAAGGCGCTGGCCTGCGAACCCAGAGGTCACTGGTTCAATTTCCAGCCAGGACACGTAACCAGGTTGCAAACCAGGTCTCCAGCCAGGTCTGTAGCTGGAGGCAGGTGAAAGGCAACCCTACATGGATGTCTCTCTCCCTCTCTGCCTCTCTCATTTCCCCTCTCTCTAATAAATAAATAAATAAAAATCTTTTTAGAAAACTGTTTGGATAAATGATTTAATGTAAGGATACATGAGGTCTGTCCAGATGGTGCCAAGCCATGGAAGAATGTTCAAGCTTAAGGCAAAATTGGATGCAGATTCATTGCTCTACTTGCTCACTAATTTTGAATGTGATGGCCACACAGTACACATGCTCACTCAACAGCATCTACCACCCTCACTGACTAGTACAGTGAAGTCGTCATTGTTCACACATGCACATTCCAGTCCACTTGCCTTGGCTGCCAGGTTCCATTGATGTTATATCAACGATGGCTAGACTTTTTCTGAACAGACCTCACATAAAAATAGAAAGTGCAATAGCAGGAAGAAGGTGAGTAAAATAACAGAATTAGGTATATTAGTCAGTCATTGCTGCTGAAATGACCACTTCATTCCCCAAAGTCTAAAGAATAAACTGTTTATTAAAGAACTTAAGAGGCAGGTGAAAGGCAACATACATTAATGTTTCTCTCCCCTTCTTCCTCCCTCCCTGCCCTTCTCTTTAAAATTAATGAGTAAAATCTTAAAAGAAAAAACTCAGAACTTTGCATGATCTGGTCTCAGCCTATTTTACACTATTCCCATCCTACTTCCTATGTTACTCAATATTCTGGATGTTCTTTGGTCCCTTGCACATTCTTGAAACTTCCCTACTTCATTTGTTTCATTTTTCTTTTCCACCATTTTTCCTTACTATAATCCTCACCAATTTCTGGAAGTTCCATTTCCAATGTTTTGTTATGGAAATGTTTAAAGTAGAAAAAATTGTGCTGTAAACAACCATATACCCACCTTTTAGATTCTACAATGAACATTTGGTTATATTTGATTTACGTAACAACTATCCCTCTATTTGTCCCTCTATAGATGATCCATCCATGCCCAGGTACGCATGCTCATCAATAAATATTTTTGATTTCTCATATGAACCCTTGTGCCCCTCCATTGCATTATAATTATTTTTTGTTTAATTTTTTTCCTTTTTTCTCTTTTGCATTGTGACTCCTCTGCTGGAATGTTATTCTGTATTATCACACACCTCTTAACGCAGGACTTTGCATTCCATAAAAGTTTGACGAAGTTAATTAAAACAGGTGACAACATGGAATATATGTGCAATTATAACTATCCATTTGATACCCTGCTACAATTGTACTCCAGTCTTCTAAACTGGAGGGGCATTATGCCAATTGGTATTCATTTGCCTTGAAAAATCCAGGAACAATCTTATAAAATTAAGTCAACCGTTAAAAAATCACTATTGTCAATTTCACTGTTGGCCCTTCTCTGATATTGATAACTAATTTTTCAAGTTCACACTGTGTTCTTGGTCATTTTTCTAGATTTCTGCTCTTGATCCTCTGTACTGTCATGAATGTGTCACCAATGCGGGGTGGCCTGCAACCTCGATGGCTCCTGTGATGGCTGGCCCTGCCCCTGCATCTCCCAGAGGAGGCAGCCCTGTCCGCTAACAGCTGTTGGCTCCCCCAGGCAAAGGCCAACCCTCCAAGCAGTCCAGCTCTTTGAGTTTTTCACCACCGCCTCTGTGATGGGTGCCTGGCTCCCCAGAGGGTCCGTAGCACAGTCTGCTGGCTAAGCTACTCCTCCCCCTCCAGCTCCTCAAGGAGCCTTTGTCACCTGCAATGGGTGCACCAGTTGCACCAGCTGTAAGTTCCTGGCTCAAAGTTTCAAGTTTTTGTGGGAGCCTGCGTGACAGTGTGGGTGTGCGGGGCTGGGCCTCCCCTCTTGCCAGAGTTCCAAGCTGCCCACTCCCCAGTGGCGCAGTGGCAGGACTTCAAGTCATTGTGGGAGCCCCAAGAATTTTTATTTAATTGTATTACCATTAAAATTTTCTTTTGTGAGCTGATTATTGATGTTAATATCTGTTATTTTAGTATTATCATTTTGGAATAAAATATTGATAATCCTTTAATAATTCAGATTTCTGAGTAATGCCACTTATTGACATCTGGGAGTATGGCATACAATTGCAATTCTATCTAGTTCTCCAAATAACTTTTATTTGCACTAGTGTTTGAGCAAGCACACTTGCCTAAATTGAGAATGAAATATTGTAGAAAAAAGATGGTAGGGCAAAGGAGAGGCTGGCTTTCTTGAACCAAAATGATAAACTTAAATGCATTGGAATATAAGTAACATGTTGACTTAATATCTGCATAAAACTAAGCTCTCGAATCAGAACAAATGTAAAATAGCTTTCCAGAAAGTCACTGAAGGACATTAAAGGGAAATTGTCTAATCAAACTTTAGCTATTAGTATGTAATTTTTATAACCTATTGTTTTTAGTCTCCATGTAAGTAGTTTTTATTAATATAGATGATACACTATTAAGCCACTTAAATTTCATTTATGCCATTGATCTAAGGTATAATATAGTTTGTTTTCCTTTAAATGCCATCTTGACTCAGTTTTGTGGCCCAGCCAGTTCCCCTTTTTGAACAGTGAATTAAGTCCACATTCCAACCACTTCCATTCATGGGCACTCATACTCCTGTCCACTGGGCACGCGCCCTGGTAACCCCCAGAGCCAGGCACTACAGACAGCCCCTACGCTCTGGAACCTAGAAAAGAATTCAAATGAGACATTCCACAGGGAACCTGCAGAACCTAGCTACCACACCCCCCAATTCTTCATACATAAGCCGCTTCCTGCAATGCCAGACCACTGTTACCCTCTCTCTGGCCTCGACCCTCTGTTTGGACCTATGTGTGGTCCTGCATCTGCTTTGGAGCTGTAAGAAAAACAGTTCTGCCTTTCATCTTATCCAAGTGTCACTGTGTTGTTTCCCACCACTAAAATAATCCTTATACATTCAATACCATAAGACCAGATTGAAGCCTTAATATCTTTGTATGATTAAATAGTGAAGCATCAACCCTCAGTAGGATAGTAAAAGCACCTAGTGTTTTGGAGGCCTGTAATAGTCTGTAAAGAGATTATTATTATTATTATTATTATTCTGTGAATAATGTATGATGTTATCAACTTGGTGTAATAGCCAAAAATACAAATATTCTGTTCATACTACTGTGTTTAAAGAAAATATTTTAAAATATACAGAGCTATTGGTTGGAATCTGTTACAATGTTAGCAATAACACAGAGATATTGATAAGTATGAATTATGCTTTCATTTTCTATGGCTGACTTTGCCTTGTTAACCTCAGGATGGATTGAATTATCAAGAATTTGTTCTTTCATTTAGCACAATTTCTTGAGGAACTAATGTACCAAAAAGCTATATTTCCTGACAAAATGTAATCTCAGAATGGTAAAAATTTATGTGTAAATCCTGCATATATGTTGCTATTTTCAAGTCTACGACCAAGTGCTGCGCAATATTTTGCTCTACTTAGCCCAGTGAAAGAACATCCTTATTCATGAAATGCTCAAATCCAAGCTTAGATCAGTCCAGTGTCAGTGATGTTAACTCAGGATTTAACTTGAGATGGAGCTTTGCTGACTACAAGTTACTGCACTTGAGAGAGTAGGTCATGCAGATACACTCTAGTATTCTCATTGACTGGATCCAAATTGATCAATAAATATAATTTGAAACTTTATGCTGATAAAGTCAATCGATTTCATTTTTGACTGATACTGCATTTCTGCCAAAATCTCAGTCTTTGTTGCAAGGTAACAAGCAATGCCTCAGTACAGTTTTCACTCGAAAGTCATGTGCCTTCACACATATGGATTTCTGATCTTCTGGCCAACTGGCGAAAGAAATTGGATGCCCCTGCCCTAATTCTTCTTTTCTCATTCTTCAAAAATTGATTTTGTAAATATTCTTCAGATGAGTGAATATAAACACTACTAGTCTCGTTAAACAGCAGCAAATTCAATTTATATAGCACTGTACCTTGGAAAAGCATCTAGTGCACTGAGGTTTTCAGTGTGGTGTGAAATACATTTTGGAAATTGTGCCTGTTACTTGGCCTCAATGCTGCTGACAATTAAAGAAGGAGTCTCAAATGGTGAGTTTATGTAAGTTATCCAAATTATGTTGGGTTCAGGGGAAATAAATCTTCTCTAACTTTTTATTATGGAAATTTCTAACATGTACAAAAATAGAAAAGAAAATAATATAATGAATCCCAGTTTCAAAAGTTACCAACAAATTGTTAACCTCAATAAATCCCTCACCTCTACGCAAGATTATTTTGAAGCAAATCCCAGACATCGTATTTCATCTGTAAATATTTTTAAATGTATCACTGAAAGGTAAGGATTGCTTTTTTAAACAAAAGCACTATATCATTATTATAGCTAACAAAGCTAACAATAATTCTTTGATATCGTCCAATATCTTATAAATGTCCAATTGTCTCAAATCTGATTTCTTTATAATTCATTTGTTTGAATCTAGATTTAAACAAAATTCACCTATTATATTTGGTTAATCTATATCTTGAGTTTTCTTTCTTTCCTTCCTGTCATTTTAGTTTGAAAAGTTTCAACCTAAAAAAGATCAGAGGAATAGTACAATTACTACCTATATATTTATTTATATTAATCAATGTTTAACATGTGATATATTTTTCCCCTCTCTCCATGTGTGTGTATTTATGTGCTGTTTCATTTTGGTTAAATTATTGGAAAGCAGGTTTCACACACGATAATGCTCTGTCCTTAAATTCTCAGAATGTATCTGCAAAGAACAAGGACATTTTCCTATATAATCATAACAGCATTGGGGGAAAAGCATTTTGGAATTGATCAGTTTATTTTTCTTTACAGTTCATTTCCAGAAGACGCAACACATGCATGGGTTCCATCTTTTATGTCACAAAGAGAATGTTTCATTTCTATTTACACACATTAATGTAAAATGCTTAATAATTGTTACTGCAATTATTTTAAATCTTTAAGGAAAGATGATTGGTGGCATCTTATAGAACCTGATCCATCTGGGCAAGATCCTGAAAAAAACTAAAGAAGCACATGAAGTGATATAATCATACTGGGTTATAAATGTGGAGCAATAATTTCTAAATTAATAAAATTATCTGCAAATTTTATAATGGTACATTTTAAGTAACAAGGAAAGCTCCAAAATAGTACCTATTGCTACCTAATACTTTTTTCTTTTCATTCAAAGCAAGAGATTCTTGAGCCTATACATACCCTACCTCCACAGGCAAAGTTAATCTTTCAAATGGTTACATTGGTTGAGATTTGCTGGCTGTCCCCCCAGGCCTAGAACGCCAAGTCATTAATGTGCTGAGTTAAGAGTGCTAGACACCCAGGTCAAAATGCAAAATTATTCATGGAACCGGTAATGCTTGAATTCCTTAATGCTTGCATAGTAAAGCAGAGAGCAGAGCCTGAGGGGATGGGTTAGTTTTAAGAAAGAATAGGAAAGACACACTCAAAAATAGGCATTCCTCCCAAAAGCCCGGATAAATACATGGCAACATCATGAAAGGCACTGAGAGCTTGAGAGGGTACAAGATAGGACAGAGGTATGAGGGGTGCAAAGTACCCCTGCCTTCTGATCCTGTCAGTAACATGCTGAGGAACAAGCACTGCAATGTCATTGAAATATCCAGCCAAACAATGGGATCATCAGTGGGCTATTAGTTCACACAATCAAGTGAGAGAGTACTTCTGAAAGAAGTTATACCTATCAATATGGAATGCCTTGATCTTATCCTGAGCTGCCATATTCCCAACATTCCTTTCTCTTCCAACTGACTCTTCTGAATTTGTTATTATTAGTGGTTCATGGAAGCATACTTTCATTGATGAACATTGTTCCTAATTCCAAAGAAGGTACCTTAAGTGTCCTAAAAATTTGGGGGGGGGGGGATTCTCTAATCAGATAAACAGAACCTATTGATCCTGATTTTCACTGACTTCTTTCTCTGCACAGATTGTTCTCCCATCCAAGATATCACAGGCTGAGATATAATAGCATCTTCTTTAACGTTCAAGGATTTCAAATTCAGGTACCTGATATACTTGTGGCTTGCTTTTTAATGGAGAAAATATCATGAGCCCTGGCTGGTATGGCTTAGTGGATTGAGCACCAACCTGTGAACCCAAGGTTGCTGGTTTGATTCCCAGTCAGGGCAGGAGCCTGGGTTGCAGGCCGGGTCTCCAGCCAGGTCCCCAGCTGGAGGCAGGTGAAAGGCAACCATACATTGATGTTTCTCTCCCTCTCTTTCTCCACCCCTTCCCTCTCTCTAAAAATAATAAACTTTTTAAAAAACTTTAAAAAAAAGGAAGAGGGGGACAGAGGGGAGCAAAAAGGGGATGGATGTAATATAACAACAATAATTTTTTTTAAAACAGGAAGAAAATATCATGAGAAGTTCTAACATTTAAGTAACCTCAACCATAGCTCTATTTGCAATGTTAACGTCCAACCAGAGTGTTCATTGGAAAAAATGAGATCCAATGACCAGCAGTTTGCATATTAAAACCACCTCAGCTGCATATAATATGGCAAGGTGGACCTGTGATTTTGACAGTATCTGATGAGGAAGAACACTTAGAATCAATTTCATATCGATTCAGAAAGCTCTCTCACAGAGATGGAATCTGACAGAAAATTGGCTCTTGTTCTCCAGGGTTTGTTGGGCTCAGAAGCACAAACAGGAAAGATATTCAGGAAGTGCATACAGATATGACAGCTAGAGGTTTTACCAATTGGTCATACACTCGCCATTAAATATTAGTTATCATTTTTACAACCAGGTGAAAGATAAGTTTTTGGAACGAATGTTTCAGGCGGAAAGTTTGCATATGTGGTAGGGTGAGAGGGGTAGGTGGAGTCACGTGTGTATGATGAAGTGAAGCACATAGTTTACCTGAAACGCAAGTAAGAGGCCAGGCTTCGTGCAAGTCATTGAACAACCATCTCAGACTGTTTTCTCATGTGTGAAAGCAGGCACAAAAATGCATCTCCCGGAAAGGTTGTGGTGAGAGTTCAATTAGATCATGTAGGTAAAAGCATTTGAAAGACAGTCAGCGCAGGTTGCTGTTCGTCCTCCCTCGCTTCTGTCCCCGGGAAGTAAGCACTTTCCAGGTGGGTCAAGAACCTTAAGAAGGTTTGAAAGGCAGAATGGAAAGTGTCCATTTACATTGAAGTGTAATAGAAGGACGCTTGATCTTTCAGGAAGCAAGTGTCCTACTTTTAAGTTCAGTACCACTAAAACTTACAATGCAGCGTGCAAAAGAAGTATTAAATAATCACAGAAGCAAGTATGGAGCACAAATTGTATAAAGAAAGTGGTATAAAAGAAAATAACAGGGTTAATCCAATTTGAAATGGAGAGTGCAAAGAGAATCTTTCTGAGGATGTGATCCTGATACTGCGATATAAAGATAAGTTAGAATTAAGAAGGAAAGAGAAAATTAAAAAGGAGCCAGATGCAGTCCACACGGAGGAATTGACGGGGAAGTGAGCACCTGCTTCCAATGTGATTAAAGAGTTTGAGCATTGTTGATGGGATCTTATTTGCCTTAATGAAATTACTCTCCTGCTTTGTGACAGTGGGTTTAAGGGCAGTCGACGGTAACCATGAAGAGACCAATTAGCACGTTGTTTTTTGGTGGTCCAGGCAATTGATGGCAGCAGAGTAGAGTATGTAGGGAAGAGTGGAAGGTGAATTTTGAAGATGATGCCTATAAGACTGGATAATGAATTAAATGTGGATGGTAAAAGAAGAGGATGGCCGAAACATGAGGGGCAGAATTGGAATCCAAGCACAACCAGATGAAATATTGGAGATTAAGAAAATAATAGGGAGGTCAAGAATTCTGTTTATACAGCTCTATTAATTTGAGATCCATCAGATAGCCAAGTGGAGATGCCAAATAAGTAGTTGCATGCATGAAAATGAAAGTAAATGAGAAATCACGATGGCAATGATGACGATGACAATGATGATTATGATGATGATGACAGTAAAGATTATATGAATCTCCCTGAAAATTACCATGACTTTTGCAATTCATAAAATAGGCATTAGTACCATTATTTGGCTCTGATGAACTATAAAATTTATTTATGTCATTTTGTAATTATAGTTTTTCTTTCTTTCTAGAAACATTCAAGTGAGAATTTTGTCCATCTTTAAGTCTCAGAAAATTGAAAAAGTAGTCTCTAACAACCTATTTGAGATAGAAAGTACATGGAAATTGACAATTTTTATACTGGTGCCATTTAGATCATGATTTTATTTTATATGCTTATTGGAGTCTCAATTATTTCCTCATGGATGGTATTACCTACTCACAAGATCAGAGAAGACACATCTACTCTTTAGCCCCTGCTAGGAATTGTCTATGCAACACACAGGAAATCCTCAGTTGTCATGACTCTCATTTGAGAAGACAAACAGTGGACCTTTAGCCTTCCACTTTACACATAGTAGATACACATTAAGGATTATTGCTAGATTCACTGGAAAATAAGGGCAACATAGACTCACTGTTTCTTATGTGTCTAGGGAAAATAAAGGGAATTTTCTCAGAACCTGCAAACAAGGCTTTTCCTAGCCCTTACAAGCACTTCTAGCGACCTAGAAGAGATAGAGCCCATGGGCATATGACTTTGCTGGGCTGTATGCAGACTGGTGGTTGGCCCCTATTTGCTCCCTTAGGCTGGCATCTTTAATGAGCCACCTAAACTACTGTATGCAGTGACCCTGTTCATAAACTCCATGGGGACAAGAAGACAAAGCAGTCAATGGAAAGTTCACTGACCTGACAAGTAGGAAGAGGATAAGCTGTGTAATATGAGCACATCGTTTTCTGAGTTTCAGTGTTTCAGAAAAGATCCCAAAAGTGTGCTCTGAACTTAACATTTTTCTGACCGCTTGCCTATCATTCTGATAGTAATTATTGTTTACAGATGTGTTCACTTAATGTGACTGAAAGACCCCCTTGATTTCAGAAAAATTTTTATGTCCAAAATTTTTTCATGCATTTATATTTAATATTTTCTTAAGTGGACTATTTGCTTGTTCTAGACAATTGAGAACCTGATTTTATAGTACACTAATTTTATGAAATTTCTTTTATGTAAAGGATTCTGACCATTTTAATAACCTCATAAATATGTTAATTAAATGGCTTTTGATGATTCAGTGATACTTCTTAAATAATGAGAGTGCCAATTGTCCCAGAGACAGTGATGCACATCTAATTCAATAGGTGCTACTGGAATAATAATAATGTAATTTGTTTGAGAAAACTAAATCCTGGTTCATTAGGGTCCCCCTGAATTTTAGTGCTACTTGCCCAGGTCTGCAATTATTATGTCTATCCAGAAGTTATTTCCTCACTAGGGGGAAACATTACACTTAAGGGAAGCTTGTTTGTTTTCGTTCTTGATATCATAAAACATTTAAAGGGTTTCATTACTCAAGAAAATAGAAGGATATTACATATCATACTTTCCTACAGGTAACACCAAGTCTTCTAAAAGGAAGGGGAAATAGTTAAGTATTCATAATAGTATAAAAGATTAATGTTTTCAAATTAAAATATGGTAATCCATCATGTAGAACTTTAGCTCTGTCTTCTGCCTTTAAGTGTGAAGTTTTAAAAATGAAAACAAAAGAATGGAAAAACACTAACACTGGTTAGAAGCTGAACAAAATAAAACACTTTAAAAGCAAAATATTATGCCAAGAGTTGATACACATGTATGGTTATATTAACTTTGCTTTAAACAAAATGATAATAGATGATAATTACTGTGTGCTTTACTAAGCATTTTGCATACCATATATTTTCAAGCTTAAAAATATTCCATGAAATATGAAAAGATTACAAAAGTACCTTGTCAAGTGTTATGTAATTTAAATAATTTTATTGAATTCATGCCAAGTGTCAGGCACTATGCTAGATGCTAGGTGTTAAGTGATAGTGATAAAGCAAACAATGCCTGTTTTCTTGGAAAATATAGTCTCGTGGCATATATAGACATTAAATAAGTAATCACCTAAAATAGATAAGTAATGTGGGAATAATTATTATGAAACTAACGAACAAATTTCTATTGAAGTAAATAGCAGGTAGACTTTTTTTGAGAAAGTAATATAAGGGGAAGCCTCTTGAAGAAAATGAGGCTTAAGCTGAAACCTAAAAAATAAAAATTGAGCCCTGGCTGGTGGCACAGGGATAAGGTGCGGGCCTGCAAGCCTAAAGGTTGCTGGTTCGATTCCCAGCCAGGGCACATAACCAGGTGGCAAGCCAGGTCTCCAGCCAGGTTTGTAGCTAGAGGCAAGTGAAAGGCAGCCATACATGGATGTCTCTCTTCCTCTCTGCCTCTCTCTAAAAATAATAAATAAAATCTTTAAAAAAAAAAAAGAATAAGGATTAAGCAAGGCAAAGTTATTTCCAGCATATTAGAGACAAAGGGTTTAGCGTACTCCAAAGTCAGGGGGATAAAGGAACCCCAAGAACAGTGTTGCTGGGACATAGTGCAGAGAAAAAAATAGAGAATAAGGTTGGACAGACCAGATCATGCCAGAGTTTGAGGGTTTTATTGAGGATTGGAAAATCAGTAAAAATTTGTAAACAGAAAATGACTTATTCACATTTATATTTCTTAAAAGGTCACTCTAACTCTGTGGAAATGGGTTACAGCTATAACAGCATAATCAATAAAATATACTCTTAAAAAGAGTTATCTGAGCCCTGGCTGGTGGCTCAGTGGATGGGCGCCGACCTGCAAACCCAAAGGTCACTGGTTCAATTCCCAGTCAGGGCACATAACCAGGTTGCAAACCAGGTCTGTGGCTGGAGGTAGATGAAAGGCAACCATACATTGATGTCTCTCTCCCTCTCGAGTCCTCTCCCTTCCCCTCTCTCTAAAGATAATAAATAAAATCTTTTTAAAAAGTTATCTGCTTTAAATGTTATGAGGGAGTCACAGAAGATGAGAAAAACTGGTAAGAAACTCCAACAAGTTAGTTTAAATCAGTTTATTAAAAGAAAATTTTTTTTTCTTGAACAGCACAGTAATGTTATGCCACAAATCAAATATACATTTGGCTTTCATATAAAAATGTATATAAGATATAGTACAAGAAACATTAATGTTGGGTATTAAAAAAACACAGACATAAAATTTGGAGGTATATTTGTTCTTCCAGCTACCCAAAACAAATTTTCAGTAATAGATTAAGATGAAAGTTTTAAAAAATTCAACAACACAGGCATATAAAACATATTTCACTCAGTGTTTTCTGTGAGCACTCTTTTTACAAAAAGGGGGAATTAGGATCATGTAGAAATGATTATTTTGAATATAAGTGCAATGCAATATTTCCACCCAGTGAAGAGTCAGCACCTATGAGCACATAAAGGACCCCTAGAGAAGAAAAAACTGTAATTTGTCTCCCAGTAGAATATGTGTAATATTCTGTACAATATCCTCACATGTGCTACCTCAATTCTTCAGTCTCCTATCTATTTAAGTAAAAATTATCTTGCTGGAATGAGAACCCAAAAACTAATAAAAAATTTAATGTAGCTCTGCTCTGCGTAAAACATTCATATTATCAAATAAAGTATTACAGCAAAAGATTGATAGTCCTGTAAACAGGTATCCTGGAGTTCTGAATGCATAATAACCACATGAACATTATAATAGTTTAAAGCATATTAATAGTAGACCAAGAGTTCAGACTATTTTACTTATAGAGAGGAAATATTAAACATGAGCTTGCATCCTGGATTTATTATAAGCAGAATAAACATGTTTGTGAGTGTTTCACCCCCAAACACTTCCTTTTATAATTATCAATTAGCTAGAAAACATGCAGAATACCATCCCCCCAAAATCCCAAATTTTGTCTGGCTCCACTCAGTATATACAGAGCTAGTCTCCAAACTGCTCTTCAGTAGCCATGTGACCTTAAGCAAAACTTTAATCCACTTTTCATTTATAACTTAAATATACATAAAGAAAACAGATCTTATGCAAAAAAGCCCAAATAAGAATAAAGTCATTGAAAATAGGAAGATGGCCGCAGTTCACTTTAATTGCCATGTTTTGATGAATATATAGTATTTTATATAAATGGACTTACTATATTATGTTTTCCACTAAAGAAGACAACATACATTTCCAAAAACTTTATTTTCAATTAGAAAATACAAGAATTATTTTAGATAACATGTTAAGGACAAACTCAAGTTTTATCAGATGATGATGACCTCATGTGTAGTAGACATTTCCCCACTAAGAAGATCATTTATACTGTTAGCAAGATGTCATTCAATAAAACTCAGTTGTTAAATTAAACAGATGGTGATAACAAAAAATTTAATGAACACGTACTTGTTTGCTTTCTGTACTAATTTACATTTCTAAATTACTCAGCTTATGCAGCAATTAAGTATTAATTGCTTTTAGACAAATGAATGTCTCAAATGAATGATGATTATGAAAAAATTACCTAAGAAAAATTACTCCTACTGTTGTTGCCCCACTGCAACGTTCCATTAAGTTATTTTCCAATATTTATTTATTTATTTTATTATCTTAAAGTTTCAATTATAGATGATATACAACATTGTATTCGTTTCAGGTGTACATTCAGTGATTAGACATTATATAACTTACTAAGTGCCTTGGACCTGTATGTCTATATCCTTCACCAAGTTATGGAAATATTCTGTCATTATTTTGTTGGGTACATTTTCAATTTCTTGCTCTCTCTCTTCTCCTTCCAACACGCTCATTATATGAATGTTGTCCCAGAGGCTCCTTAAACTAACCTCATTTTTTGGGTTCTTTTTGGTTTTTGCTATTCCGATTGGGATTTTAAATTTTATTTATTTATTTTTTTGCTTCCTTGTCTTCCCATCTATTTTGATCCTCTGCTTTATCTACTCTACAGTGATTCTCTGTAAATTATTCTTCATTTCAGTTAGTATAGCCTTCATTTCTGACTGGATATTTTTTATGTTGTTGAGGTTCTCAATAAGTTCATTGAGCATCCTTATAACCAATGTTTGAAGCATCTAAAATATTTGCTTGTCTCCATTCTGTTAAGTTCTTTTACTGGGCTTTTGTTCTGCCCTTTCATTTGGGACATGTTCTTTGTCCCCTCATTTTGGCAGCCTCCCTGTATTTGTTTCTGAGTACTGGGTAGAGCTGCTCTGACTCCATGTCTTGGTAAAGTGGCCTATGCAGTAGGTGTCCTGTAGGGTCCGGTGGCACAGCCTCCCCTGTCACCCAAGCTAGGTACTTGAGGTGCACCTTCCATGTGAGCTTGAGTACATCCTCCTCTTGTACTTGAGCCTTGATTATTGCTGGAATCTCAATGGGAAGGATTTGCCCAGAGTGATCAGCTGCAAAGACTGGCAGTGACCTCTGAAAACCAATCTCGAGCCACACCAATCTCTGAGAGAGTGGAGAATCAGCTGTGCAGGAGCCCACCCCACAGAGTAGAGTTTACTTCAGCAGTGCTGCCATGCCCCCTGAGTCTGCTCATAATGAGGCCAGATGTTGCTTGTATGAAAGATTTTAGGAAAATCTGAAGCATGAGCCAAGACAAGCCATTTATATGGAAACACTACTGGAAACAGCTTGTGTTGGCCCAAAAGTTGGGTGGGGTGGGGCTTCAGAGAATCACCAGGATGGGTCAAACAGTGTGTGCCAGGTTGATGGAGTCTCAGATATGGTGCTCACCTGCTGGCTCTGCGGGGTGAGGGACTTTCTTCCCTCAGCCTCAATCCCCGCTGGATTTTATAGCCACCGTCTTGACTGAATGTCTCATTCTCTCCTGATACTTTCAAGTGTACAAAAGGAACAACTAAGCACTAATAATGTTGCTTTATTACATTTTGCAGTAAGGTTATTTAATACCACATTTAAAAAACATGGTTTCTTATATATATGAATAATGTAAAAAATGTAAAATTTTCAAGGCCATTGTGACTTTTTATATATAAAATTCAATTGTTTCTTAAAATGGTTGTTGAGAAAAAGCAACTGTAAATGGTAGTCAAATGACATTAGAATGTACTGGTAGCCAGGTGAACCCAATTTTGGTGACTGAAGGAAATCAAATGAATACAAATCAGGTGCATGTTCAGAAGGCATTTGGTTGAATACAAATCCATGAATAAATCTGAGGGCAGAATCACAGAAGAAGGCATTCAATTGAAGGAAGTTTAGTAATCTCAGGAACAGAAGTAATATATAATGTTGTAAGAATATATTTTCTGCTGAACAACAAAAATGCAAGGTGTGGAAAATAGATGGTTTCTTGAAAGACATGGGAAAATTTTACATAAAGATAAGATATAACAATGTGGATTTCAACCATTCATATACTTTGCAGGATTAATATTTTTCTAAAAGTACAATATCTGGTGCATTTTAAATGGTATATAATTTATATAAAGTGAAATTCACATATACTGAGTACAAATGATGTTTCTTTATTCCCTTTAAATTTATTAGGATGACACTGGTTAGCAAAATTCTACAGGTTTCAGGTGCACAACTCTACAACACATCATCTGGACATTGTATTGTGTGTTCACTACCCCAAGTCAAGTCTCCTTCCATCACCATTTATCCCCACTATACTCTTCCACCTCTCCCCTTCCCTCTCCCCCTGGCAGTCGCTGTATAGTTGTTTTTGTCCATCAGTTTTTTCTCTTTTTTCCATTTTTTGCCATCTGTCCACCTCTCCCACCCAGCTCCCCCAACCAACAACTATCAGCTTCTGTGAGCCTGTTTCTACTTCACTTATCAGTTCATTTGTCTTCTTATGACTGTCTTATTTTACTTAGCGTGATGTTTTTCAGGGCCATCCATGCTGTCACAAATAGTTAGAATTCCTCCCTTTTTATGGCTGAGTAGTATTCCATTGTGTAAATGTACTATGGCTATTTTATCCACTCATCTACTGAGGAGCACTTGGGCTTCATCCAAATATGGCTACTGTAAATAACATGGCAATGAACATAAGGTGCATATATTCTTTCAAAGTAGTTTCGGTTTCTTCAGACAAATTCTCAAATGTGGAATTCCTGGAATTCCTGGGTCATAAGGTAGTTTCATTTTGTTTTAAGATTTTATTTATTATTTTTAGAGAGAAGGGAAGGGAGGGAGGCATAAAGGGAGAGAGACATCAAGGTGTGGTTGCCTTTCACCTGTCTCCAGCTACGGACCTGACTGGAGACCTGGCTTGCAACCTGGTTATGTTCCCTGGCTGGGGAATCGAACCAGCAACCTTTGGCTTTGCAGGCCGGCACCTTATCCACTGTGCTACCAGCCAGGGTGGCAGTTTCATTTAAAAATTTTTGAGGTAATTCCATGTTACTTCCCACAGTGTCTGCACCAATCTGTATTCCCACCAATAGTGCACCAGGGTTCCCTTTTTGCTACATCCTCACCAGCACTTATTGTTTGTTGATTTATTGGTGATAACCATTCTACAAGTGTGAGGTGGTATCTTATTGTGGTTTTAATTTGCATTTTGCTGATGGCTAGTGATATTGAGCATTCTTTCACATGCCTATCTATCAGCCCTTTGTAGAACAAATACTTCAAAAATTTATATGGAACCAAAAATGACCATAAATAGCCACATCAATCTTGAAAAAGAAGAAGAACAAAGTAGGAGGAATCACAATACCAGATATCAAACTATATTGCAAGGCCATTGGGCTGCCAGTTTGATTCCCTGTCTGGGTACATGTCTGGGTTGCTATTAAGGATGGGACATTAAACAAAACACCCTTTGCATACTGTTGGTGGGAATGTAAACTGGTACATGCACTATGGAGGACAATATGCAGGTTCCTCGAAAATTAAAGACAAAACTTCCATATGATCCAGCAATCCAATATCAGGATATGTATCCAAAGCAAACAAAATCATTATTTCAAAGAAATATTTGAACCCTCATATTCATTGCAGCACTATTCACAATAGCCAAGGTACAGAAACACCCTAGGTGTTCATCCACTAATGAATGGACAAATAAATATGTTGTATATATGTATATACAAGAAAATATTATTTAGTTTTAAAAAGTAATCCCTGTATTGTGTGACAACATAAATAAACCTGGAGGTCACCTTGGTAAGTGACATAAACCATACTGAGAAAGACAAATAATCCACAATATTGCTTATGTGTGCAATGCAAAGAAAACCAGAAAGAATGAAGTTTGAGCCCATAGAAACAGATTAGAAAGGAGGTGATTAGCCGAATGAGGAGGGAAGAGAAATAGGGAGATGTTGGTGAAAGGAAGGAAACTTTCAATTATAAGATGAATAAGTTCTGAGAATCAAATGTGTGACATGGTGACTTAGTTGATAATACTCTATTGTATAATTGAAATTTGCTATGAGAATAGAACTGAAATGTTCTCATCAAAGGAAAATCAGTAAGAATGGTGAAAAACAAAGTTCAGAGACTAAATGAGAAAAAGCTACTACTTTTTTCTAGTTGTACAATATTATCAGATAGAAATACACCCTCATGCCGGCCTGAGAACCAAAAGGTCACTGGTTTGATCTCCAGCCAGGTCTGTAGCTGGAGGCAGGTGAAAGGCACCCATACATGGATGTTTCTCTCCCTCTCTGTCCCTTTCTCCCTTCCCCTCTCTCTAAAAATAATAAATAAAATATTTAAAAATAAAAAGAAAAGAAAAAGAAAAACACCCTCATAGAGTAATAAAGCACAATAATATTTATTTAAAAGCAATTGTAAAATTCCAATATGAAACATATTTCTTTCTTTGGAGAAAGGTTTATGTTTCTACTTTTATAAGTTTCTGACAATTCAAAGGTTTCAATTATTTCCGTATAAGAATATATTCACTAATAACTTGAATGAACTTAAATTGAATTTTCTGCATTGTTAGCCAGAGTACACAATCCTCATCTGTAACTAAATGATCTTTCATTTCTTTCCACTTTTGCTACAAATTGACTCTTCCTGGAGATTATGGTGAAATTGTGTGCTGTGGTTTTCATTTGGAGCTAGGGTGGATGCTGCTGACAATTCTTTAATAGCTCATTATTATGCTCTACTTCTCAAATGAATGTAAAAGAGAAACTTTTAAGATATTATTGTTCAAAGCATCTGGAAGTCCAGGTAGTTCTGTTTTGAGATATGGACAGATTCAGATAGTAAGTCACTTCTTGCTTGTTTTATTTTCCTGAATTTCTGGTACTACACCATGTGATATAGTGTCCCTTGCTCTAATTCACCCTGAAGCTGAAAACAGCACCTCAAAAAAAATCAATACTTGTAACTTATTCTTAACTAGAACACAGGAAACATTCAGAAACTAAGTGCTATTTCCCAAAATTTTTTAGCTGTGCTTATTTGTTATAGTCTATTTTACCCCAGGCAGTCAACATTTTAGACTCCCCTTCACAGCTTTCTTCTGAACCCTGATGAAAATACTGACAGTTCAGAGGAGACTGAAAAAATAAAAGAAAAACAGAACTGGTCACCATATGACATTGGGCTGAAACCTCCACCTGGAAACCAAGATGCTTTAAAACTAAGGAATTAAATATCTTTCTGAAGAGAAATTAGCTTATGAAGCATGCCGTTTCCCTTTAAGAAGGCAATACTTAGTAACATTTTATTTTATTTTCCTTTTTTTTTTCAGAAATAACCCTCCAGACTTGTGCACATTTCATCTCTATAGAAGCCTGAAATTCTCAGAAGCCTTGGGTGAAGGAGAAATCATGCTTCTGTCTGAGTAGATTTGGTAAGTTGTATCTGTAATATTATAGCGACCACAGACACCAGAAAGTGTTCACCATCAAACTTGTCACTGATTAATACAATTAAGTGAACATTCTCAGAAATACCAAAAATAATGAGTGGTAATTTATTGAACAATTTATATGTAGTAGGTAGAACAAACTGTATGAGGTCTGTCCTGAAAGTACCAGCCACAAAAATTGGTTTAATTATGTTGACATTGGTTTGATACTTTAGGGACAGACCTCATATACCAGGTGCATATTAGTGAAATTACATCATATTTATCTTTCTCTCACTTATTTTACTTATCATAATACCCCCTTGGGCTATCTATGCTGTCTCAAATGCTATGGATTCATTTTTATGGCTAAGTAATATTCTATTGTGTATACTATGTACCACATCTTGTTGATTACTCATTTACTGATGGGCACTTGTGTTGCTACCATATATTTGAAATATGTGATCATGAACATAGGGGTGCATATATTCCTTTGAATTAGTGTTTTGGGCTTCTTCTAATATATTCCCAGCAGTGGAACAGCTGGATCAAAAGGCAGCTCTAGTTTTACTTCTTTTAAGAAAATTCCATCTTGCTTTCCACAGCGGATGCACCAGTCTGCATGCCCCAGTCGTTCACTAGGGTTCCCTTTTCTCCACATCCTCACCAGCACTTATTGTTTGTTGATTTATTGATGGTAACCATTGTTGCAGGTGTGAGGTAATATTTCATTGTGGTTTTAATTTGTAGTCCTCTAGTAATTAGTAATGTTAAGCATTTCTTCAAGTTTAGGAAGATCAACATAGCCTCAAAGAAGCTATTGTAATTTTTGAATTATCTTAACTGCATTTGACCCACTAAAGCAAACATTTACAAAATGAAGGTTTATAATCTGGAAACATAAAAACAGGTAGAGTTTCTGAGGGAGGGACTTTTTGGAAACTTCAAAAAGATGAAAGGCTTATGTTAGAATGAGATGAGAAGATGGTTTTCCTCCTTATGACAAATGACTCAATTGAGAGAGAAAGATCATCCTCCTGGAGAGCTGGTTTGGCCAAAGACAATGAGAAACCCATTGTCAGCCCAGAGTGGTTACCTGTGTTTTCAACCCAGTGGCTACAGCTGCTTGGAATCCCCATCTATTCGACTGCCAACTGCACACTGGTACATGCACTTTCCAGAGGGCAGAAACCAAAAAGAGCATTCTTATTGGTGAACAACACAAGCTCTTTTATTGTGAAACACACAACAGACAGACTCAAGACACAGGGATGCGCACAAACCATCAAGAATATTCACCAAGAAAAATCCTGGGATCAAAAAGAATTGCAACTCTGGAAGCACAGGTTCAAGCAGAAACCCAAATAGTGTGGCAAGAGGAAGGCAAGGAAGGGGTTTTCATGGGAAAGGAAGGAAAATAATTTCATGAATAGAAAAAATAAATTTCTATTGGTGCTACCAAGCTTTGCTACTCTAGCTACACACAACTGGTTACTGATTCTATCTCCAGAAATGGAGTTCATAATCATCAATCCTTGTGGTCAGGATGTCTGCTTTCTTTTTAGCTTTGCCAATAATTGTTAGTAAGATAATGTTGTTTTGGCTGAGTTCAAAGGTCATTTTGCCCAGTTCAAACATTTCAGAGGTTCAAGAAGCAAGACGAGAAACAGTCCCTCTGGAGTGACTGCTCTTGCTTCATTTTAAAATGGCTCCCCTTGCCCTGGCTAGTGTAACTCAGTGGATTGAGCACCAGCCTGTGAACCAAAGGGTCGCTGGTTCGATTCCCAGGCAGGCCATATGACTAGATTGTGGGCCAGATCCCCAGTTGGGGGTATGCGAGAGGCAACCACAGATGAATATTTCTCTCCCTTTCTCCCTCCCTTCCCCTCTTTCTAAAAATAAACAAATACATTTTTTAAAATAAATTAAAATAGCTCTCTTGATGTCAACTTTTCACAGTTCTGATAAAGTCTCATCCAGAAGCATGATGTATAAATTCGGGGAAGATGCATAATGAATATGGTTCAAGTTAAGCAGAGCAGGATGAACGTAAGAAGCCCTCTTTCTTTCCACCAGAGAAACAATTAAGAAAGCACTAGAGAACCTCAGTCCTCATTGGTAGTCTTTGTAGTTTGAAAACATGGATTGAGGCTCCCCCAAAGGTGATTAAATGTAAATTAGCTTCCAAGGAGGACTCAGACTATCACCTCCTTACACATGTGGAATACATACTATGATAGCAGAAAGGAAGCAGGACAAAATCTTGCACCTCCCAGGTTGGCCAGGAAAGGTTTTAGATTCCTTTTCAGTTCACTTTCTCTTCAAAGGGAGCCATTATAAGAAAGCAGGTGTGCATACTTTTCTATCTTTGCTTGGCAAAGAGAGAGAATCTTAGATTTACATATTTATTGGTGACAAGTCAAGAAGCATTCTCCAAGTGGAGTATGGCTGGGTCTCCTTGAATTTCTAAAGAATGTTTGATATGACATATCAGGTGAGATGCTGACTTAAATCTAGTAGTAAATTAGGTTTGGCAGCTCATGATAGGCCTTAGTATAGACAGAATGAGGCCTTCTTCTGCATTTAATCCATTCAGGGATTATATTTCCTGAGATGACTTTCATATACTATACCATTAAAATGTCACAATCAGTGCAATAAAATATTAACATGAAAGTAGGAGTTTTAAATGAAAAAATAAAACTGAATGATGTAAATCCTCTGCAAATTTTCCTTCTGGGGGACACATACAGAAGGATCAGCCTTTGAGACCAAAAATGATTATTTTCATTAAAACCCAACATTTCACTATGCTTTGTTCCTGCAGAGGGATTCTCAAGCTTCACATAAATTTGATGCAGGTTTGTTGCTTTGGTGTACTCACCTCACTCAGTCTTTTGAATGCAATAGCCACACAGTACACATGTCCTTACATAGAGGTGGTTATGCCCTGAGAAGCAGTATGCTTCACTCTGCAATCCAGAGTGAGGGACAGGGGCAGGCTGGTCAAAAGGGTGGGGATTGAACAGCAGGAGGTGGAGAATTCTGGGAGCAAATCACATTGTTTTATTTTCTAACAACTCCCAATCCATTTCAGTTTTCTCAAGGTAAATCTAGACTTCGAAGCAGATGGGTTAATATTAATCTGGGTCCAAAGCAAAACAGAATACCTGAAGACACAGGTTCTGCAGAATACAATAGACACCTAACTAGTTTTGTAGTCCTCATCCAGCTTTTCCTCACCACCCTCAGATCTAAAGGACTCATCCTAAACATACCCTTTGTCCTTGTTTTCCCCATCCTGAATCAGTCAAGAAAGCATTTAGGAAAATGTAGATTAAAGCTGTTGTGTCTCACACTCACCCACCCCAACCTTGCACCATCCCATGCCTCCCCCACCTCCCACACACCCACCCTGATGTGGCAGGTTGTCAGCGAAGGCCCCTGCTGTATATGGCTGTGACTTCTGATGGAGTTGGCTCCTCCTTGACTCAGCCAGCTAGCTGAAGTCATCATTGATGTAACCCCTTGGCATGAAGCCATCTTTGTCTCAGTGTGTATAAAAACTGGATTTGCTATAAGCACTGTGTGTATGGGCATGCGAGAGTAAGAGTGCATGGGAATGCATGGAATGGGGCGTGGGAGAGTGTGCAGGAGTGTGTGTGTGTGGAAGCACCACCACTCTCCACCGCTGCCCTGCCGCTGTAATAAAACATGAAAAACCTCCCATCCATTTCTGGAAAGATTTTCTTCACCACTGGAATGGGTCCCTCCCTGCTATGCAGAAGTCTCAGACCAGGTACCCTTGGACCCAACACAAGTGTACAACTTCCATGCCTCCCTACCCCCTCTACACCCACCCTGATGTGATGTGGCAGGTGTGCAACCCCCATGCTTGCCCACCTTCCCCAACCACTCCACACCCACCATGGACTGGAGGGTGCACACATTGTGACCAGAAAGATGGGCAAACATCACTTCTTAGACAGCCATCAAAAGACAATCAATGAAATCAGCAAGTATTTTATTTAGATGATGGGTTATCATTTACTTTTCAGTAGCCTTTGGTATGGATATTGCAGTGGTAGTCTATCTGATAAACCTGGGGGAGGGGGTGATGGAGGGGTCAATGCATGGGAAATCTATCTTTGGTCTTTGGGGAAAAGACCCCTTTCCTCCTAGGGTCTCTCTATGGGGGGCCCAGGACGCATCACAGGTCATGCATGACCCTGGAGCGCAACCGCAGCGCCCATGGGCGAGGGGCGTCAGGAGCTTCTTCCAGCTCCTGGGGCCGGCACTTTCCAGGGCTGAATCGCCTCTCCTTGGCCAGGCATCTCGTAGGGGCTCTCTTGGGGGGTGCCTGGGCCCCATCGCAGGTCATGCCCCTGGGGCGCAGCCGCAGCGCCCATGGGCGGGGGGGCGTCGGTGGCATTCGTGAGCTTGTGGGGCTGGTGCTTTCCAGCCTTGGACTGCCTCACCTCGGCGACCTGTTAGGGAGAAGAAGGGGTGGGGAGACCATGGGTGAAGGGGGACCATGGGTGAGGGGGAGCCCATGGGTAGGGGCCTCAGGGAGTGGGAGGGGCCACCGTGAGGACCATGGTGACCCACCAGACCATGGGTCAGCGGGCTAAAGCCATCTCCAGGGTCAGGGGATGTCGGGGGACAGGGAGGTGGTGGGGAGGAGGGGGCGGAGGGGAGAGCTGGGGACTGGGCTGGACCTGGTGGACTCCTGCTCACCTGTGAGTCGTTGACTGCCAGAGGCTCCACTGCGTACCTGACCACCGCAGCCTTGACCACCACAGGGTTGTTGATTGCGGGCTCATTCATCGCGGGCCCCTGCATCAGTGGGGCCTCCACCGTGGGCTGGTTCTCTGCTGGTACGTCCACCAGGGGCTCCTCCATCGGTGAGGTGTCCATTGCACTCAGCGTCTCGCAGCCGTCTGTCCTCCGCCTTGGACGCTGGTCTGTGTGTCCACACTGGGTTGCCTCGCAACAGGACAGGATTAGCTCTGTGACGACACTGGCCCTCTCTGATGACATTACAGGGCCCACTCTGATGCTATTACAGGGCTCACTCTGATGATGCCACCAAGTCAGCGGTAGAGAGGTGGCCTGAATGAGTGGGTGTTGAGGGTGGTAGGGGTCATGGTGGGGAATTGGTGGGGTGGAGGGGCGAGGAGACTTGCAATGCAATGGGGGTTCAGGATGGGAGGGACAATGAAGGGGCCTTGGGTGTTCCCCCATGGCAGAATGTGGAGGCAGAGGGTGAAGTGGTCACTGTTCCCTCATGGGTACTGCAGTCCACTCTCCTTGGCTGCCAGGTCACATCCATGTGGAGCAAACCATCCTCATTGTATTAACCATGGCTGGACTGTCTCCACACCTCCTGTTCCCAGAAGTGGGAACCCTGGGTCCCAAGGCAGTGCCCTCTTTCATCTTTTGAGGAAACTCCATACTGTTTTCCTCAGTGGCTGCACCAGCCTGCATTCCCACCAGCGGTGCACCAGGGTCCCCTTTCTCCACATCCTCACCAGCACTGGTTGTTTGTTGATTTATTGATGGTAACCATTCTGACAGGTGTGAGGTGGTATCTCCTTGTGCTTTTCATGTTCCATTTTTGACAGTTAATGACATTGGGCATCTTTTCATATGTCTTTTGGCCTCTTTTGTCTTTGGTTATTAACTTTTTATGGGATGTGTCACCGACAAAAATGTTCTCTCGCTCATTGGGTTGTATTTTCATTTTGTTGATGGTTTTTTTTGCGTAGCAAAATCATTTTATTTGATGTAGTCTCATTGATGTATTTTCCTTTGTTTCCCTTTGAGAAGAGAGATTGGTGGAGAGAGATGGGATCCGATCCCTGGGGAGAAGCAGGAGGGGCTATGGGAGGAGGGTGCAGAGGCTCCTGGAAGGCCAGCTCCAGCAGGACTGGCTGAGAAGCTGCAGCCTCCACAGCCGATGGAAAGGAAAGAAGGTGGACCCTGTGGCTCACAAGCTTTTCTGGCTCCTGAGCTCTCCTCAGGTTCTGACTCGGGTTGCAAGTTCCTTTTGATGGGCCAGTAAGGAGATTATCTTAAAGAGTAAGAACCCTGACATTAAGTGACCATGATGGACTTGAAAAGGACTTGAGAGAAAACTACCATGTCCCTCAGCTGCTTTAATGTACTGCCAGAAACAGAAAAGGTTTTTTCAACTAAAAAGATCTAAAATTCTGGGCATGTACTAATAATCACAGAGAACCACTGACTGTGTGCAGGATTGAATAATTCCTAACATGCTAAAGATTGATGTTTAATCTCTTTGTATTTTGTATAACGGTTTTACGAGCAATGCTTTTGTACCAACTTGGGCGGAATGATTTTGGATTGCCATTGCAATGCTTCAGTGGCCAATGTATCACTTGAGTGTGAAATCTGAAAATGCATATTGAGATGTCAGCAAGATGGCAACCTAGGAAACTCCAGACCTTCATTCTCTTACAAAGACATTAAAAGCAACAAATACATATAAATGGACTCAAATAATGTGGTAAGACACTACTTTGAAAATCTACAGCCACCGAATAAACACTGAATCAATGAAAGGCCATATTCAAAACAGTTCCTGGATCATTTTTTTAAAATATTTTACTTATTATTTTTAGAGAGAGGGGAAGGGAGGGAGGAAGAAAGGGAGAGAAGCATCCATGTATGGCTGCCTTTCACCTGTGTCCAGCTGGGGAGCTGGCTGGAGACCTGGTTATGTGCCCTGTCTGGGAACCGAACCAGTGACCTTTGGGTTTGCAGGCTGGCGCCTTATCCACTGAGCCACCAGCCAGGGCTGGGTCATTTTTCACTTGCCCTTGCCTAACATTTTCCCTGGCCGGGAGCATGTGGCCCAAGCCCTGATTTTCTCCCTTGGGCCACAACATTCTAACCTGCCTACAAGCTGCCTGGAAAATCTGTTCCTGTCCCAGTTTAGTGAACGCTTATGTTTACGTGGGAAACGGTGGCTTTGTTTGGCTCTCAGGCCCATGGAACCTGCAGAAGACAGTGGGAGCTACTGCCAAGTGACAAACGTGCAGGGAACCCGCCGGCCTATACACATCTGGAGGCAAAAGATGAACGCGGAGGACTGCAGTCGACCACCTGAGGCCCCTAGAAGAACCTGGAGATAGATGCTTTGGACCATAAAGGCATTAAAAGCACCACCGTATGGAGGGTCGGGGAGAGTACAAATACAAGCCCAGGTGAAATGCATCCGTGAAAAGCACCAAAGAAGACACCAGCCTTCACCACAAACAACACCGAGGCTCAGAGGTTCAGTGGTTAGCGAAGGCTTTTTCTGCCAGATTGCAGATAATGAGAAAATCAATAGATGTTTCAAGTGCTCAAGTTTCAACAAAAGGTCACATGACATACAAAAACAAAACAAAACAGGGAAGCACAGCTTAAGCAAGGTAACAAATCTCCAGAAACTGTCCCCAAAGAACACATCTGACCTACTAGACAATGACTTAAAAACACCATCTTAAATGTATTCAAAAAGAAAAAAAAACTGGGGAAACTAAAACTCTTGGGCATTACTGGCAGAAATGGAGAAGGTACAACCTCTGTGGAAAATACTATGGTGCTGGCAGAAATGGAGAAGGTACAACCTCTGTGGAAAATACTATGGTGGTTCTTCCGTTAAACATAGAAATACTGCATAATGCAGCAATGCCACTCCTGGGGATACAACCAAAATAATTGAAAGGAGGAACTTTGACTGATATTCACTCATCTATGTCTACGACAACAATAATCACAATAACTAAAAGGTGGCAGCAACTTAAGTGTTTAATGACAAATATGTGGCTACAATCAAAATGTTGTGTATGTGTTGTAATGAAATATTATTCACCCTTAGAAAGAAGGGAAATTTTGGCAAATACTGCAATATAACTAAATTTTCAAAACATTATGCTAAGTTAAATCAGCTGGTCACAGCTTATGTAAATTCTGGATGATTTCAGCTATGTGAGTTACATAAAGGAGATAAATTCATACAGACTGAATGTAGAATCATGTTCACCAGGGGTAGGTGGGAGAGACTGGGAGTTATCATTTAATTGGTATGGAGTTTTCCTTTGGGAAGATACAAAATGTTCTGGAGACAGATGATAGTGAAGGTTGCACAATCACATGATTGCATGCTGAACAGCATTTCAAAAAATAGTTAACACAATCATTTTTATGTTATATATACTTTATTACAATTTTAAAAGCAGTAAAAATTGGATACTCGAAGTGTTGGTAGAATCAGGGATAGTGTATTTTACAATGTGTAGAGCCACCTAACAAGCAAGTATCTATACCACAGGGAAAAAAATGAAATTGTAGCCTCCACTGAATACAAAGTGTGATTTTATAAGCAAAAAGCAAAGTATTTTTGTAAATATGAAAACATGCACAGAAGTTCTCTGTTGAAGACATTCCTAAATTTTTGCACATAATGAGCTTTTCATTCGCAGGCCTTCAGAGAATCGTGTTTCACTTCCCTCTGCAACCACTCAAGACCAGGCATCTATATCTCAAAAGCCAGCGGGTTCCAAGGGGAAGCCACATGTCATCACAGTGACGTGTGTTATGGACCAAAGAATGTACTTCCCTAGGCAGGACTCCAGTTTTCTCTTCCCTGTCACAGCATCTGAGAAAATGGGGCAGGGGTGGGGGGCACATGTTCATGAAAATGCATTGAAATGGTGAAGCTCGGGATGGATGTAATACAACAACAATAAAATTAAAAAAAAAAAAAGAAAAGAAATGGTGAAGCTTCTGTCACCTGATTCATAAAATTCTGATTTTATGAATGGTGAAGAAGCAGAGGACATGGGGCAGAAGGGAGAACTATAGCTTTGTTGATGAGCCACGGAGATTTTATAGCTGTTGTTACTATGCAAAACCTGGCCTATCATGACCATTATGCCACAGAAATAGATGCAACCATTTTTTTACCACAATGTTTAGAGATGTTACAAATTAAGTTCTAATATTGTTTTTATACAGCTTTGATATAAGAGAGATAAGAGAATATGCCATTGTTTGTATTTTCATTGAACAAATATGCCCTATGGCCAGGCACTCCACTAGTCACTGAGTAGATTCATTAAATAGTTACAGTAGTTTACTTGTAGAAATTCTAATGTAGTGCTTGATAATGGGTAGCACTTATTATGTGCTTATTAGATGTTAGGATAAATGTTTAGAGTTTTATACATCTGCTGTTCATCTCTGTGAAGTAAATACTGTTATAATCCCCATTATATCAATGAGGAAATGAAAAGTTGGAAAGTTTACATGCATGTACAAGACCACACAGCATATAAGTGGCAAGGCAAACTTTGAAGCAGATGGAGAACAGTAATGCCAGAATGCAGGTTCTCAATCACTGCGTTATACTCTGCATATGATCAGGCTTCCAACTCTGAAATACAAGAGTCAGCTGTGGATGTGGCCTAGAATGAATATTTTCACCAAACCTCCTATGTGAATTTGACATACTCGAAAATTAAAAGAAAAAGCAAAACAAACAAAAAATTGATGTGGTGGTCAGAATTTGAGAAACATTGTCGTTTACTATCTATGAAAAGTATTCTACCAGTTCACATCAGAAAGAACATAGCCTCTAAATACTTCCTACCATTGTGGGAATAAATTTGTGCTGACTTATGCACAGTTTTCCTTCTGCCTTCTTTTCTTCATAGAACTGATGAGTGATAAATAAAAGAGTTAGCAACATTACAGCTGTAAATAATTGGTCTAACATCTGTAGAGTCTGATTCAGGAAGTATTAGCAAGCACCAAATAAGGATGAAAAGGAAGAATGGCCTATTAGCCAAACTTCAATGAGAAGTCAATCAAAACAATTAATTAAATAATCAATGTTTCTTTAAACTTTGACTTTAGGAATTCTCTTCAACCTATTTTAGATTTTAACTATTTAATTTTACTGGTAAACAATCTGTTTCAAATTAAATCATCAAAGATGAAAATAAATATTTGCATCTATATAAGTAAAATAGTATTTCAGGTGGGTTCACTTTCTTCATTAAAATGAATTTACTGAGATTAATATAATGAATAAAAATATTCATTATAATTAAGCACACATCTTTAATACAAGTACAGTAACTTGAATGTTATTAAAGCTTAAATAAATCTGAATATGATAAGCACAAGATTAAATGTGGCACGTAATGATTTTTAACAGCTAATTAGATTTTCTTGGTGCTTTTTATATCTAAAACTTATGGAGTAGCAGTACTAGTAATTAGATAAACCATATTACTAAACAAGAGAGATAATATTATTAAGTTCATCTGCTTTGGTCTATAACTTATCCCAATTGGTAATTGCAAAAGAAACTGATGTGTCTTCATGATAGTACATAGTAAAAACTTAAAATATTTTCATAGTAAGGTCCACTTTTGTACACTTTTATGTTTAACTATGGTATATAAATTACTGTTATGTAAATGATATGATATATAGTTATATAGGTATATATTGTCTATTATATACTAAACTACATATGATTGCATTTTATATATTAAAGATGTTCTATTTTACCTTAGTTTAAATATGAGCTAGTTAGATACTAATGCTAAATGCTGAGGGTGCAAATAACATATGGCCCCTATCCATTACGGGAAATAGTACCGAAATACGAATTATTTGAGAAAATTCCTCTCCATGCTTATATTTTAACTCTCTTTTCAATCTCAAGTAGAATTCTCAGAAATTTCTGGAAAAAATATACATTTACTTTTACCATTTATGTGCTGGGAACAAATCAATCCTTTCTTTGTAGGAGACGATTGACTACAGGCTATCTTAAGTAAAGATTAAAGTAGTACTTGGGACTTAAATGTCAGCTAAATTATAGATTTAAAATTTTGTTCAGAAACAGGTGCATCTTAAGATTTCTTTGTAGCTGAATGCAATTCATCTAGCTAGTATATTTTCAATCCTGTATGCATTGCTATGCCCATGTCCAGGGTAGTCCTGTTAGACAGAGCTTCCTTTTCTTAAAGATTTGATTTATTTCTTTTTAGAAGGAGGGGAAGGGAGGGAGAAAAAGAAGGAGAGAAACATTCATGTGTGGTTGCCTTTCGCATGTTCCCAACCAGGGACCTGACCCACAACCCAGGCATGTGCCCTGACTGGGAATCCAACCGGTGACCAATCCACTGAGCCACACCAGCCAGGGCATAGATGGAGCTTTTGCTCTGTAACCTTTTCTGACCACAGGGGCATCAGGGGTGCTGCCATGGTGCTAGGGGGTGCAGTGTTCTTTTGGTGAGAATAGTTGACTGTGCTCCTTCTACACAAGACCCATTTTAAATGTACTATGAAATAAAACTTCAGATAACTCTTACAGGTATTTTGTCTTTTAAAGAAATAATGAAAGTAGACAATGCTATTATATTAAGGTCTTCACCATTATTGTAGTTTTTTGAAGTGCTAAACTCAAATTACTTCTAGTTACAACCAACAATAGGCATCTCCAAAGGCACAAGCCCAGTGCAGCCTTGGCCTCATTAGTCCCATGTTCTAAGGAGCCTTGCATGATGCTCAACATTTTTTAGTTTTTCTATGCTGTTTCATTTCAATTGATCCATAAATTGTCTATAATGTTCTCTTTTCTGCAGAGCTCATTATTTTTCTCATCAAGAAATGGAAATTTTTAAAATTTTTTCTCAAAGAGTGATTCAATATTAGTTTTTATGGAACTTGTCATATCACATTCTAATGATAATATAGAGAAGTCTTAATTAAATTTGTCATTAAAATATTTAAAAGAAAGAAGGCAGTATTTACATAGAGGTGGTGATCACAGGCACCTAACTAGTGGATTTCATGAATCTTGAGAACTTCTGCCTTCTAATGATGCCTCATTAATCTTCATTGAGTTCAAGGTAATAGTCTTGGAATGATGTCTAACGATTCTGTTTCAGTGTCCAGGGGAAGGCATACTGTTTATTGCTGAGTAATAAAGAGTACACTACCGCTTTGCTTTCTTCTCATTATCTAATGACAAAGTTCCAATGAAAATCATTTATGCTGCTCCTACATTAGCACAATGATGATCATCAGGAGTATGTATATATAACTGTAACAAAAGTTTTAATCCTCTTACTTGCTTTTTGAAATCCATCCTTTTGCTGGTGCTAGAACTTTGACAGGACTAATGGGATAGTGACAATCTCATATAAAAAGAATTTAACAGATAAGAATGCTTAGCTCTTATTTTATACTAAAAAATAACTGAAATATTTTGAATGTTCTGCAAAATGCCAGGAATCTATTTTGCCATTATAGCCACTGTAGAAAGTTTTTTCACTACAAAGTTTGTTTAAAATATGTGCAATATATAGTGTGATCCTGTCATGTGGGAAACTTCTTCTATACTGTTTTTTACCTTCCAACATTAACACATGTTTCTCTTGTGTTAAATATTTTCAACATACTGTAGATTATGTGTAAGTACATATATATACATAAACACACACACAATTATTTCAAGGGAAAAAGGAAAGATGCACCATTTCAATAAACTGTCCACTCTACAGAGAACTGTAAAACCATTTATTTAGTTTACTCATAATAAGCAAGAGCCCCTGTCTAGTGTGGCTCAGTGGATTGAGCACTGGCCTTCAAAACCAAGGGTCACTGGTTTGATTCCCAGTCAGGGCACTTGCCTGGGTTGTGGGACAGGTCTCCAGCCAGGTTTCCAGCCAGATCCCCAGCTGGAGGCACACATAAGGAAACCATACGTTGATGTTTCTCTCCCTTCTTCCTGCATCCCTCCTCTCTCTCTAAAAATAATGAATAAAATCTTTTTTTTTAAAAAAAGCAATAAAATTTACCCCAATGCTCTCATATAAACAGTCCTGGTTGAATTCATCATAAAGTGAATCTACTAGAAAATGGCCACAGTCAACTAATGAATCTTGGTTTTCTGTAGTTGTAGTTCTCTATTGTCAACCTCAGTGTGAAAATATGAAATGGAAAATTCCAGTAATAAACAATCATAGTTTAAAATTGTGTGCCATTCTGAGTAGAGTGATGAAATCTCACATTGTCTGGCCCCATTCTGCTCACTTAGCTGCAATCTGGGTTATAAGATCTACTGTCACAATATCACAGTGCTCCAAGTCAAGTAACCATTATATTATTACTCAATAATGACACCAAAGCACAAGAGTAGTGAAAATTTGTAAGTTCCTGACTTAATAAGGAAAGAAAAACCTGTACACTGAGATTACTAAAATCTGTGGAATTAATCTTCTACCCATGAAATCGTGAAGAAGAAAAAGTAATTTGTGCTAATTTTGTTGTTGCACCTTCAATTGCAAAAGTTACAGCCACCGTGCATGATAAGTGCTTAGTGAGGATGGAGGGGACATTAACTTGTGGGCGGAAGACATGAACAGAAAACTCGTTCTTATTGACAACAACGTGCTGCGAAGTGTTAAGTCTATACAGACTATACAAGGGTTACCCACATCTAAACTAGTGCAAGGCCCATACGACTATTTGCACATCAGTTTGTGTATCTAGAGGTATACATATTTCCGAATAAAAAGCATTACATATAGGTCATGAAAAGCTTGAGAGAATAAATTGTCTTTCTCCATAGCCCAGATATTCTACTATCTCTTTACTGCACACATGTGCAACTCGCTGTCATCACTGCAAAAGTGATATGTTGATTAAAACTTGCTTCATATACGTTATTTGCGATTGTGCTGTCTTCTGTCACCATGGGTACATTATCAGAGAGCTATGGCATTTTTTAAATGCCATGGATTGTTTTTGTCATGGAGTGACAAAGCACCTGCGATAGATAATTGGGGAGCAATACATTGAAACAAGTTTTCATTTCTTGTGCAGCTGGAAGACAATAAACAGAAGCATGAGAACAAATTAAGCTGTATATAGGTCAGTCATCTTATTAGGACTCTTCAGAGAACACACATTTAATTTGCATAATTGTATTTCTAAAGCTGCCTTGCTGAGACATGTGTTTGGTGAGTTCAAAGCCCTTTAAAGATCTTTCTCATTCCAGCAACCAAGTGAGGAGAAAGTGAATAACCACGTGTGTGTGTGCACCTTGAAAACTAACCAAACACATATGTATTTGAAAAAAGATGTACTAATGCTATGTTAAGGCTCTATCAAGATGATAATTTATTAAACTTAGCCACTAAACTTTACATAATAATCTACACCCCCCCCCGCTATTTACAGAAATTTTTTCAGACATAATTACCCACTGTAAAAGTCAGAAAAAATTTCCCATCAGTTTCAAGACAAAATAGCATTTTTAAACTAATGTATTAAGTTTGTCATTAGTTGAAATTTTATCAACATATATCAAATTATATCAACTCTAGCCTAATATGATTATGCCATGGTAATCCAAAGTTAAAGTTGAGAGTTTATATGGCTTTGATGAATTACCCTAAAAATGCAAGTTATTTAATAAATACAAATTATTACTTAACTATTCATAGAGTTCATAAGAAGAAAGTTAAGATGTTTCTAATTCCTAGTCAAAGCTTACTACAGAGCTCTTAATTGCCTATTTTTAGTGTTATTCACATCACATTCTAATATGTTTTTACTGTAGGACAAAGAAAAGTAGATAAGAACCATTTGTAAATCAAAAATTACTCAAGTTGACCCAAAAGTCCTAACTAATTTTCTATGAGTCTACTTGGTATATTGCTTGTCAGAATTCAATAATTTATAATTTACTTATGTAAGTGCAGTTATAATTTAACAATCCATGACTGAGATTAGTCAAATTGTGCAGACTTCCCAGAGAGTAAATAATCTAAAAAGTGAATTTACTTAGAATGTATTACAGAATGAGCTTATTTTAAGCATTGAATATATTTCTAATTTAAAACAATAATAAAACAAGCACTTGTTCACCAAACCATAACTTTTATTCTGACTTCTATTATAAATTTGAAGCTGGACTTATTAGAATACAGAGTAGAATACCAGGCCCACGTACCTCACTGGATTGTTGAGAAATATAAAATGTTAGACAGAAATAGTTGGTACATGTTCATATTGGTAAAACCAGATGAAAGAAGACCTGGAATTAACTTAGATGGTAAGCCTAAGAAAATTACATTTTTCTTCACATTTTATTGCTCTTTTAAGTTTTATTTTACTACAAATTTGGGTCCATGGGAAATGTGAGATCACTTCCCATGATTGCCAGTGGTTCTCCACTGCTATTTTGAAAATTCACGAAGATGTTTTTGGTTTAAAGAAAATGAAGGGATGGTCACCAGATGGGAAGGGGTTTGGGGGGAGTATGTGGAAAAGGTGAAAGAGATTAAAAAGTACAAGTTTTCAGTTATAAAAAGAGTCATGGTGATATAAAGTACAGCATAGAGAACATAGTCAATAGCATTGTGATAATGATGTATAACATCAGATACTAGACTTAATGTGGGATCATTTTCTAAGTTATATAAATGTCTAACCATTATGTTTTACACCTGAAACTGATATATTATTGTCAACTATAATTAAAAGTAAATTTTAAAAAGTTAAAATTTTAATTAAAACAGAACATCTAAAATAATAGGGGGGAAAAAAAAAAGAATGATGGGGAAGGCACCCTGGCTGGTGTAGCTCAATGGATTGAGTGCCAGTCTACAAACCAAGGGGTCGCTGGTTTGATTCCCAGTCAGGGCACATGTCTCGGAAGCAGGCCAGGTCCCTGCTTGGAAGCATGCAAGAGGCAGTTGATCAATGTTTCTTACCTTCTCTCTCTCCCCTCCCCTCTTTCTAAAAATAAATGAATAAAATTGTTTAAAAAAAAGAATCATGGAGGATGGATGATTGATATTTAGGTGCGGTGCAAGGGATTCTAGATTATACACAATGGACAGCTGCCCCCCAATCTTGCATCATTTCTTTTTTAAAAATTGTCATTTCAGCCCTGATTGGTGTGGCTCAGTAGATTGAGCTCCAGCCTGTGAACTAAAGGGTGTCCAGTTCAATTCCCAGTCAGGGCACATGCCTGGGTTTTGGGCCAGGTCCCCAGTTGGGGGACATGCAAGAGGCATGGATGTTTCTCTCCCTCTCTTTCTCCCTCCCTTCCCCTCTCTCTAAAAATAAAAATAAAAATAAATTTAATTGTCATTTCAAAGAAAAATCTTACTGCCTTTTCCTCATAATCATTATAGCTTAGTTAAGTACAAATGTTTTCAGTTTGTTTGCCCAGCATTAATTGGGGATTGACTACGGGATTGGGGGGTAGGCTGGGTGGAGAGGGACAGAGGGGTAAAGTTGGGACAACTGTAATAGCATAAACAATAAAATATTTTTTAAAGAAACATTTCTCTTACCATATCACTGGTTCTAACTCTATGTGGAAATATTTTTATAGTACTTACTGCCTTTGAGCTAAAATGGAACATAAATTTATAGCCTTAATTTTGTTGCCTTCATTGATTAAGCGTCACCCATGTATGTAATGTGCCCTTAACCTTTTTTACTTATTATAAAAACTATATTTTACCCAAAATCAGGATTTCTTCCTGTGTCTTGGTGAGATATATACATCACAAGGCGAATTCATTAGCACGTGGCTCATGTGGCATCTGCCCTAAAATGTCACAATTATATGAGGGTCCAGATGCAACTAAAACTGCTTTGCATCATCCACACATTTAAACTTGCGTGCAAAGCAGATACAGGCACCTATATAGCAAGACACTAACAAGGACAAGGATAAGTAACCAATTTTAAGAAGCACAAAAGTTATTTTCATACTTCTTATTAAAGCTAACAGGTGTTGAAACACTAGATATTAAAACACCCTGTGCAGGAAAGTTAGTTAGATATTAATTCACAGCCAGGTGTTTCCTGAAATACTAATTAGTATTGCATGAGAAACAGGCAATGGTAATCTGCTGAATATTTCTCAAAATTTGAGTCTTTTCTCTCACTTTCAATAATAATGTTTAAAAAAAAAAACAGTAGAGTTTGTTTCTCTTTTTACCAATCTTTGACTAATGGCTCTGCTTTGATTGGATACCACTTCTTCCTGGCTTTTTGATTTCTGCTTCACAATGACATTTCACCAGCTATAATCAGAACATGCAGCCAATTTTCTTGCCCCATTTAACATGAAACTGTAAGAATAATAAGATACTCCAGGACTGAGGTGAAGGGTGGGGCAGAGGGAATAGAAAAGGGGACAAAGCGAGAGACAGAAGGAAGGAGGTAAAAAGTAAGAAAGGGAAGAAGGCGGGAAAGAGGAGGGAGGGAGAGAGGGAGAGAAGGAATGAGAGAGATATATGCTTTCTGAATTTTGCTCAAATGTAGATGGGATAATTATTCTATCTTGGTTTGACATGGGGCCAGTTACCAAGCTGGAAATGGGACTCTGCCATCCCAATTTTTCTTTGCCAGTAAACTGCTTGTCCTCTGTCACAGACATCAGCACAGGTAACAGGCACCTTGTCCCCCGATGTGCGGGTTCCCACTGCACAAGGCTCTCCCTAGAGCTCGGAGACACGAGCACCAGCCAAGGACTGTCCTTGCCTCTCAATCTCAGCTCCACAGTGCTCCTGCTCTAAGTTTCTGATGTTTCATAGTTCTAACATCTTTCCTTTGTTTTCACCATCCACAGTGTAGTAACTGCTTTGTGCATGGCTACATTTGCGTTTCCTCTTGGTCCTTTTTGTTACGAAGTCAACTTTATACCTAGTTTAAGTCTTTATACTGATAAATGTTTTAAAAAGAGGTATCATTTCTGTCTTTTAACAAGACTGATTTATATAGCCCATGAGGCACATCTAAAGAATGAGAGTAACCCTGTGTTGTTTTGATGTTTTCTTCAAGTCCTTTGATCTCACAATTTCTAGTTCCACTGAATCATCTAGGAAGCTTTCGAAAAGGCAGGTGCTCTGAACTCACCCTTAAACATTCTGGGCCGCTAGATTTGAGATGAGGCACAAGAATATGCATTTTAAATAAGCACAACTAAGAATCCCAAGTTGCTGCTGCAGTGGACCACACTGAGGGAAACAAGAGACAATGCTGACAGTATTTGTAGCATGATACTGTTCTCCAGGACAGTCTCTATGTCTTTACTCGTGCTGTCACCTCTTTCGACAATGGTTAATTCCTTCATCTTGGCTTCTAGAAATCCTGCCCCCCCCCCCCCCCGCAAGGCTAGGCATTAATCAGCCTGCAATGTAGGCTTCCCTGACCCTCATCATTCACCCCTAAGTGACGTGCTGTCTCCTGATGCTCCAGGAGGGGAGGCAGAAAGGCATTGGCACTGTGGTCAGGGCACGTGGTCAAGGAGATGGAATGGGACGGCTGTGTACAATGCTGGAGGGAGGGTTATAAGTTAGACACTGAAGTTTTGCATCGACCTTTGTTGCCAAAGGGTTAGAAGCTGGGTCGGGTCAGTGAGTATCAACTGGATGTCAGTTTAGGAGGCTGAGGATGGGAGGTATGGGGTAGGGGAAGTGACAAGATTGATGCCAACTGGATGACTGCCCTGCACAAATTCAGAATGCCTGGTACCACTGAGGGCCCTTTCCCTGCCAAGAAGAGGAGAATGGGTAACGCTATAGCTGTGCTTGTGCAGGTGATGCAGAGAGGCCTTACAAAGATCACTGGGGACAGGAAGGCGGGACCATAAGAGGAGGTTGCCAAGGCAACAGAAAGCAGTCTAGGGCGGGATTGGCTGAGAAGCTGCAGCCTCCAGAGCTCAGGTAAATAAAGAGAGGGCAGGCTCTTTGGCCACTTGCCTTTCTGGCTGCTGAGCTGGGGTATCAGGCAGTTCTTCCTCCAGGATGCCTGGATACAGGAGCTGCAGCTGCCTGACATTCTTCCAGAATTGTGTGGCTTTTGTGTGTTGTGTTGTTTTAGTCTGTAAACTCACCCTGCAGAAACTAACAGGGGGAAAGCAAGGAGAACCCAGGTGTTCAGCGTTAATCAATGGGCGTAAGTGCTTAAAGCTGTGACTTAATAGGCCAAGTGACAGCTTTTGAATAAAGACGCCTTGCCTTTATCATCAAACCTTTGCCTCTGGAATTTTGCTTAGAGGGTGGTGGTGGGCAGCCTGACCCCAACTTGCTCTTCGGCAACACAGGTAGGAGGCAGTTGCACAGAAGAGAAGCAAGAGAGGAGAGATCAGAGTAAAGAGAAGCAAGGCACACTGGCGGGATGGGCACTGTGGATAGCGCTAGGAAGTGAGAGAGCTGGGGTATTTTCCCAGGGCCACCTAATGGTAATTGCCACACCCTTTGCCCTGTTCAGCCACCCTCAGGCTGTAACGGACTTTGTACGTGCCTATTAAAATGGACATTTCTGTGCCCAGTGATTTTCTAGGCCTGAGAAAGGACCCATTGTTTTACACTTTCAAAAGCATCCCAAGAGTGGCAGCAGCAAGATGGTGGAATCTTATAAGCACTGTCAAGTCCCTAAATGTGTTTGCCCAACAGAAACACCCAATAAACAATGACTTACAGACCAAAATCCATTTATGAGAAATTCAGAATGCAGTTAAGATGTTGCAGTATTCCAGACAAGCACATAGCCGAGAACAAGCACATTCGAAGCAGGAAACGGCATTGCTCAGGCCAAAACTTCCTGGTGGAGCGCGGATTTGGAAGACAGAGAGTCTGTAAATCCCCGAACCTTCCGGGCACCGCCCAGCGGTTTCCAGCTCACCTCACCCAGCATGCTGACAAAACTGGTATAAATGCTATGATATTCCTTCAAAAACCAGGAAGTCCTGCCATAAGTGAGGATACGGATAAATCCTGAGGACATTGTGCTAAATGAAATAAGCCAGTCACAGAAGGACAGATACCTAGTGATTTCACTTCTATGCCTTATCTAATGTAATCAAACTTCTAGAATCAGCGTAGAATGGTAGTTGGTAGAGGATGAGAAGTTTCTCCTATGGATGATGAGTTGTTCTACGGGTCTGTTGTACAACATGGTGCCTATAGTTAATAATCCTGCATTGTGCACTTAATACTTTGTAAAGTTAAGCCTGATTTTAAGTGTTTTATCACAATAAAAATTATACACACACACATATGCACAAGATGTGGCAAAAGTAGGTTTACACCTTTTTTTTTAAGATTTTATTCATTATTTTTAGAGAGAAGGGCAGGGATGGAGGAAGAAAGGGGCAAGAAACCTCAATCTATGGTTGCCTTTCGCCTGCTTCCAGCTGGGGACCTGGCTGGTGATCTGGCCTGCAACCCAGGCATGTGCCTGGACTGGGAATCGAACCAGTGACCCTCGGGTTTGCAGGTTGGTGCTTAATCCACTGAGCCATGCCAGTCAGGGCTGGTTTACAGCTTTCTGTATGGAAAATAATACAGTAATTAATAAAAAATACAAAAAGAAACTGTTTCACATACTCACAACTGTAAACTTACTTTTGCCCCAACATATATAAGGATATGTGTGTATACATTATACACACACATACATACATACATACGTCCCAACTCAACTTCTCTCGAAAGACCACACTTTGAAAAACACTGGTTAATTCTCTCCAGCTCCATGAGATATGTCCTTCAGTGACTTCTAATATGAATCAACTTTTTAAAACTGGTATATAGCCTACTCTGTGTTGGAAACCCAGAGCAACATGCTTGTCGCAAATCTGGCCACTCTCCAAAGTTTGACCGGTGCTTTCAAAGGAGTCATTTGCGTAAGTGTTAATTATATCTTTAGCCTCAATGACCAGCTATTAGGTCTAATTTCCGACTGGTTCTCTTATCATGGTGTAGTAGAGGAACAAAAAGCCTCTTTTTTTCCCTGATCAATTTTGTTTAGCTGCTTTTGGAAATAGTAAAATCAAAAGAATCAAAGAAACACCCATGATGTTCTCACAGATTAAAGGAAACATAATTCTCCCAGTAGATTAATTGTTTTGCAGAGAGTACTTTTCCCTTTTGAATGGACACCAACTATGTTGTCAAGGGGACATGCATTGCAAATGGACTCATCTCAGCTCATAAATAAAAAGGCTAATTTTATTTAATCATCTCTGGGTCTGGATTTTATTTTAATCACCAAATTTAGAAAAATGAAAGTAGTAGGTAATCAATGGAAAATGAATCAACTGTTCAACTGATATACGTAACATTCGATATTTAATAGACTTTAGCCATGTACTCTCTAGGTAAATGTTTTTGGAAAATACGTCAGTAAAATGCTTAGCTCATTATCAAATAAAATGAAAGTTTTCCCAAATTCAATAGACATGTTGCAGTAGTATTCTTTTCTATTTATTTTTAAATTTAAATTTATGAAGGTTACATGGGTTTATAAGATCATATATTTTTAAAATGAAGAATCCAAAGTGCACTGTTATTTGCAGGTCTATAAAGTCAGTTGGAATAGCTTTGAGTATTAAGATCACATTTGGCTCTCTCATGTGTTCCCTGTGACTCAGCTCCCACGCAACCCTGGCTTCCACTCTAAACTTCAGTGCCAGTTGATTTAGCACTGGTGAGCAATGTTTAAAACTGGCAAAATGAAAAGGTGGGGGAAATATCTCTGCTGGAGGGTTTGAAACCCCCAAACATGTTATTCGGGTTTACCTTATCTCAGAACTGTTTGTTTTGTTCTTTAAAAATATTATCGCAGGCCCTGGCTGGTGGATGAAGCACCGCCTGCAAACCCAAAGGTCGCTGGTTTGATTCCCAGCCAGGGCACATAACCAGGTTGCAAGCCAGGTCTCCAGCCAGGTCCATGGCTTGAGGCAGGTGAAAGGCAACCATACATGATGTCTCTCTCCCTCTCTGCCTCTCTCCCTTCCTGTCTCTCTAAAAATAATAAATAAAATCTTTTGGGGGGAAAAAACCCACTGATGTTGAAAGATATGGATGCAAAGCCTGAATCCGCCTTCAGCTCACGTTGTGACCTTGCTAGGTACCATGAGGTCTTTTCCTTTTTTCTCGACAGACCCCTCCCAGGTTTATTTGCCTGAGCAGCAGGAAGGCGCCAGCCCACGCAGACAGCCCAGGGCACAGCAGTCCTTCTGTCCTCGCCCGCACTCCAAGGCCTCGGCTGTGGAGCCTTTGGGGGCTGGGGCGCCTTCGGGAGCCTTTGGGAACCTGAGCCGGGGAGCCTTTGGGAGCTGAGCCACCTTTGGGAGCCTGGGCGCCTTTGGGAACCTGAGCCAGGGCGCCTTTGGGAGCCGGGGCACCTTTGGGATCCCGGGCACCTCTGAGAGCCTGGGTGCCTTTGGGAAGCTGGGCGCCTTTGGGAGCCGGGCCACCTTTGGGAACCTGAGCCAGAGAGCCTTTGGGAGCCTGGGAGCAGTTGGGTTACTGAGACTGAGCTGGAGACTGAGCTGGGGTCCCAGCCTCAGCCTGGGGCTTGGTTTCAGCCTTGGTCGTGGGCCCACAGAGCCGAGTCCCCTGGCGATGCGGCTGGAGCACGCCCCCCGTGCCCCCACGCCTGGGGTGAGCGCTATAGGCAAGCTGACAGCTCGTGGCTGCTGCCCCTTGTCGTACTTCTTGGCAAAGTGCGTGTTCCTGAGGACTTGGGGTCCACCGCCTTAAGAGACTCGAGTCTTTGTGATCAGGGTTTCTTGACGCCAGTTCCGTGCCATTTCCGTGGCTGCTGTGGCTCCTGGACTCGGTCATCTTTGCACCCAGAAGCGCCTGGGACTGGAAGAGCGCTGTCCTTTTTCTTACCTGTAGAATGGTGGGGTTGCGTCTAATCATTTCTAACGATTTTTCAGTTCTAAAAGTCTGCTTCCTTCATAGCAGATGGGAAAGCATGGAATACAGCTCACGGTCCCAAGAAGGAAGGAAAGACAAAGAACAATGATAAGCAGGTGTGAGAGTGACAAGTTCCAAGCTGAGTTACTGGCTTGGGAACAGACCGCTGTGTGACAGATGACAAGGTCACCAGAGGGAATACTTTCCAAAATCAAGCAGGAGGATCCATATGAACCTAGTTTGCGTATTCTCCACATAAATACCTTCCAGGAAGGACAATAGTACATTGAATCTTAACTTTTCCTGAGGTTACTATATCATACAACCGTGAGACTGTGATTGAATAGCTGTATGTATGATTGAATGTAGAATGTTCATAACTCTGTTATTTCATGATTCTGAGGTAGAAATAGTCTCTCTTTTTTGAGATTTTATTTTCCTCTTCCTTAATTGAATTTTCAAAATATTAAATTACATATTTAACTGAGCCTAAAAATTCAGTTGTAATTAATTCTAACGAGGTCATCCTGGTCTTTGATGGTGAAAAATATATATTCATGTACCCTTCCTTATTTTATTTGCATTTGTGATAATTACTTCTTGCAGGCGCTGGGGAAAAACTGACTCTCATTACCAATATGTTGCAAGTCATTCTCCTTTTTCAAAAAGCTTTTGGCAAGCTATTGTACGTGAAATGGCAGAGCCTGGCCTTGGATGCTGGCATGTTTTCAATGAGATTTGTTCCGTGGTGTTTCTTTCTCCCGCCTTCCAAGCTGTAGAGCATTGAATATTTAAGTAGCTGCCATTTAATTACCATTTTTGCTATTAGCATGTCTGCTTCAACTCTCACTTTCAGTTCAAAGATGAATAAATCATTTTCATCTTTAATAAAGAGTGAAACGTATGTCAGTTTTGAACCTGCTTAATAGCTCATTAAAGCTAGAATGGTTCCAGCAAGTTCAAATAGCATATTTGTTATATGTAAATAATTCCTAGGTTTTTAAAACAGTTTATAATTTGTATTATTTTCAGCTACAGCCAGCCTTATTTAGTGCTACTGGTGCTGTACAATGTCAATGGGATATTTTCAAAAGTTTTTAAGACGTTGTTGTGGTCTAAATATAGAATATCAAAATAATAAAAACTGAGCTAAATCACTTGTGGGTATTTCATTATAATAGATACAACCTACTGAATGTTTACTATGTGACAGGCACCATGCCAAAGACTTGACCTGCATTATTTTCATTCTCTTTATAGCAAGTCCAATAATTGCCTTCCTTTTACAAAGGCATAAATACAGTTCAGAAGAATTAAATGACTTGCATGCAGAAAGCCAAGTGGTTCTAATATCACTTGGCTACTTGCAACTGCATAAAAATTATTTTAAGAGAAATTTAACAAAAAATGTTCAAATTATTTAAATAAAAAGAGATGGAGAGAGAGAGAGAGAGAGAGAGAGAGAGAGAAGGGAAGGGAAGGGAAGGGAAGGGAAGGGAAGGGAAGGGAAGGGAAGGGAAGGGAAGGGAAGAAGAAAGAAGCCAGCATGGTATTTTTTCTCAAATGAGCAGCACCTCCTCAAGAAGAGGCTCAGGCAGGCCCTTCAGAGGAGGAATTGTTATGGGGAGGCAATAGCTCCCCAGATTTTATTGATCCCAAAGGTCTTCCCATGGGACAAGACATAGAGGTGAAGGACAGTGATATTGATGACTCCTACCCAGTGTTGGCTAGGCTAAAGTGTTTGTGTTTTAGTTTTTAACAAAGGCATTTTAAAAGTTAAAACAAATTAAAAAATTAAAATAGAGAAAAACCTTATGAAATTACTAAAGAAAAGAAATTGGTACAGCTATACCATGTATTTGTGCATTGAGCTAAGTTATTCCAAAAAGAGTTGAGAAGTTAAGAGACTGAAAGTTTATAGCATACCCATGTGGCAGTAACAAAAGTTGGATTTATTATTGAAGCTTTTTAAATGAATTTCTCGCAGCTTCAGCACACAGTAACACCCGAGGCCTCCCCATTCACTCTGGGAGCTCCATTCTTGTTAAGTGCTCTATCCTGGTGTCCATTTTAAAAACTATACCATAACTATACTATATATTCTGCTGTCTGTTTATCTGTTTAGGTACACCAACACTCACCATTGTGTTATACTTGCCTGCAGAATTTAATACAATAACATGCTGTACAGGTTCGTAGCCTAGCAGCAGCCAGCCACACTACCTAGATGTCTGGTAGGCTGTAAAATCTAGGTTTGTGTAACTGCACAAAAACAAAATCACAGAACGATATATGTTCCTATCATTAAGTGCTACATAACTATAAATTGATTCAGAGATTATCTATTTGTTCAATGCCAGCCTTCCTCCATTTACCCATCAAGCAAACTGATCTGTCTTCTGTATTTTGGTTTGGACATCTGACAATGCCACCAAGCTGTTTCAATGAGCTACCCCAGGGCACAAACTGTCCTGTTCATTTATGTGAGTCTCAGGACTTGTTGGGCACCTCTGCCTAGCACAGACTTCCATTCTAAGCAATCAAAAAATAAGAAACTTTATGAATAAATGAATACACTATAAAATTAAAGTGAAAAGGAACAGAAGTCTGATATACATGTTGAACTCACTAATTCCATTTCAAATTATTTGTAGACGTAGGTGTAAATAAGAGATATGAGCCTACTAACAGACTCATTAAGTCCCACACCAGTGGGAAAGCTTATTTACTGCCCAGAAGAAACCAGCAGAGACCATTCAAAGTTAAGAATGATGTTTCTTCCACTTGAAAGTGCCTCCCGTCAGCTTCCCTGCACCACAGAAAATATGTTAGTTAGATGGGTGCTGGCAGACCTTCTTTTGCTTTTCTCAAGATATCCTCTTTCAAATTACATTTTACTCTATTGCTTCTGATACTGACAATTACAGATGGAAGTTATTGTTTCAGGAGCACAGAATGCATAGTTATTAAAAATCCATGTTTTTATAAGTTTTAATTTCTAAGAATGGCTTCTTTATCTTGTCTGCCTCTATAAAGCATATTGTATTTTGAAGAGCAGTCTTGCACTCAATCAAAGATGTATATGTTTTGAAGCATATTGCAAGATATAATTTAGAGGAAATGGGAACACACAATTGCAGCATGTTTTGTTTTGTTTTTGTTTTGTTTTTATTCACATATTATAATGAAAACAGAGTCAGGGGGAAAGTCTTAATGCTGTTGGTTTCCAACAAGCTCCAAAGCTTACTTGTTACTATGATGTTCTTGGGTCAACTCTCCCTCCTGGTAATAGCTGATAAATTAAACCTTGATATTTAGCCACCTGTTCATTTTGCAGAAGTGTTTGCAATGGAATCTAACTAAAGTAATATACTTATGAACCTAAGTAAATTCTTAGAATGAATTCTTTGTAGCAATGACAGTGTTAACAGAACTATTTGGTGAGAAGTAGACATAAATGGGAAGAAAATAAAGATAAGACATCATTACTGATATGATCTCAATCATCATAGTACCACCTCATTAGTATAATGACTCTATAAATTTTTATTTTTAGAATCTCATTAAAAGAAATGATAAATAGAATGCAAGTAAAATAGAGTACATGCAGCTTCAAAGTTGTCTTCTGAAAATCATTCGAATAAATTTCAGTTTCCAGATTCACTTGTGCTTATTAAAATGCCTTTCCAACACATTGAATTAATGAAAATAAATATTTTTACTTCCTCTTGGTAAATGACTCTCTTCTCCTTTATATTATATGGTGAATGCACAAGTAAGTATAAATACGGATATCAAATACTAGCTGACAAAACCTCAGTCTTCGAAGTCAGAACTTAAACAGGAGTTTCTACTTAATTTTTCCTGTATAGAACAAAATACAAATTTACTAAATAGACCACTACTGCTAGAACCTTTAATAGATTGGGTAAGCACTTGGCTAAAATGTAGATAAATTTCTTTTTGTAGTATCAAGATGTAGTTTGAAGTATTTTAATGGTCCAAACAATTTTTCTCTGGGATAGCTCTTCAAGCTCTAGGCCCGCTGAGCATCTCTACCTGAGCACCTCAGACTCAATAGACCCTTCATTTGAACTCAGTGCCTTCCACTTCACATGTGTTCATTGGCCCCATCATCGATTCTTCAGCCCTGCAAAAACTGAAAATCATCTCAGTTCTCTTCCTTTCTATCCCCGTAATGCTTACCCCTCCATTCAAACATAAAGTCCTCTCCATGCTGTCTTTGAAAAATCTCTAAAATATGCACCCACTTAATTCACCTCTCAACCGGCCTACATGCACTCCATGCACATTTTTGCCATCTTCTTCATTGTTGAATGCTCCCATCCGTCAGACGGTGAGTGTGCCTTTCTTGCTCATTCCTCCCAGCCTTTGCTGTGCTGCTTCTCCTATGTCAAATCTCCCTTCTTCGCACAAACAACTCCTCTGTTCCGTACACCACTCAGCTCAGACAAAGGTTCCTCTAAGAAGCCTTACTTAACTACTCTACCACCCACAGTGTGGATTAGGAGCTGGGTCCCCCCACCCCCAAGACAATGTGAAGCCATGAAGGACTTGAGGTAGAGAATTTTAGAATAAACGAAATGCACTCTATGCAGTAGGTTCAGTATTTGTCTTTGTCTTAAATAGCTGCTATAACACATTACAATGGACTTGAAGGGTGCAACATATACATGGGAGACAAACACAAACATTTAGCCCATAGAATTCCACTGCTTGTCCTTAAAATTCATGTCTTTTTAACATATAAAATATATTCACTTGATTCCAACCACCCCTAAGATTTTGCTTATTGCAGCATCACTTCTCAAGCCTAAAGTTCATACTATCTAAATATCTAAATCACACATAATGTGACAGTCAAGGTACAGTTCATGTTGAGGCAAAATTACTTCCTAGCTGTAAATATGTGGAACCAAACAAGTGGTGGGCTTTCAAAATACAGAGTGAGACAAACATGGGATAGATGATTTTTCATTGTGAATAGGATAGCTGGAAAAGAACAAAAGGGTCACCACACAGCCCAAGCAGGTTCAGACCTAGCTAGCGAAGGCTAATTGCCTGAGATTTTAAGGTTCAAAATAATTCTCTTGGGCTCTGTGCTCTGCCTTGCAGACTGACTGGGGAAGCATTTTGCTCTGTGCACCCACTGAAGTGGTGCCCCTGCCCCTGCAGATATTCCAGGGAAGGGTCATGCCTTCCAACCCCATGGCTCTGCTCCCAATGCTTTGAGCACAGGCTACTTGGCCTGTTGAAACCAAAGTAATGCCCCCCCCCCCCAATTTTTTAAATTATAAAGAGAGCCTTACTGATCTTTAAACTGCCTTCAGGATCATTCTTCCCTTGTACTGAAGAATAGTACACTTAAACAGCTAAATGATCCTACGATCTCATCACATAAAACCCAAAAAATGTAACAGGCTTTCTTCATTTTATCCTGCTTTCTCTGTCCTCTTTAGTTTAAATTCACAATGCCCCCACTGGGATATCTAATTAGTTCTGGTGTTCATAATCACACTAAAATTTCCAACAATTGATCACATACCTTTCATGGGTTTTTTAAAACATGCTTCTTCATGTTTTGTAATATGGACAGGCTGTGAACTTGCCAAATGTTAAAGTTCCACTCTTTTTTGGTTAATGATTCTGTCTTTAATCGCTTTCTCTCTTTTCACATTTTACTACAGCAGTCAGGAAGAACCAAGCCACTCTTTTACCATTTTGCTTAGAAATCTTTTAACTTAAATATCCAATTTCACCACTCATGAGTTCTATTTTCCACAAAACATCTGAACACAAATTCAATTCAACAAAGTTCCTTCCCACTTTTAGCAAAGACCGCTTTTCCTTCTCTTTCCAGCATGTCCTTTATTTGTGCCTGAGACCTTTACCATTCACCCTTCTCCCAACATGTTTTCCTGATGATTTATGTATTCTCCAATACAACAGAGGCTTTCTTTCCAGCTCTTATTTCTGAGTCCCCACCATATCACCTTCGGCAGTCATTTCATGACAATATCAGCTTTTTCCAGCATGCACTTAAAAAGTTTCCAGCCTCTTTCCATTACATTGTTCCAAAGGTACTGCAAATTGTAAGTATTAATTAGCACAGCACCCCACTTTTGCTGCTATAACTAATTACTCTGGAATAACAGTTTTTCACTAGTTCTGAAACTCACGTCTGATCAGGGTACTCCTTGGCCTAAGATTCTTCATCATTTTTAGTATAAAATCATTACTCCTAATTATGGTACACAAAGCCCTTCGTTCTTTCTCTAGCTCTCATCTACCTGGCCAGTCTCATTCTCTACCACTGCCCGACAAGCACCGTGTCCATTTTTGGCCATTGCACCTCCCTCCATCTCTGCCCCACCCCCACAGAACCACTAGTATTTCCTGAATGTGCCACGTTTCCTTAGGCCTCTGAGACTTTGCCCATATTGTTCCCTTAGTATAAAAGATAACTTTACTTTCAGCTTATCTCTACATAAGGGTGAGTTAGATGTCCTCTATCCTTGGGTTAGATGTCTGTCTTGTGAGTTTCAGTAGCTCTCCTTAAAGAGGAATGACTATTTTTATTTTACTCCACTAGTTACAAACATGGTAACTAGCATATTCTACCTGCTAAAGGACAGTCAGATATACAAGCAATGTGCTAAATGCATTTAACATGAGCACTGTTATACAAGAACAGCAGTTTAGAAGTACATACAGATGTGTGATATAATAATTGTAATAACTATTAAGGCAAACAACTTGAGATTTTAAAATCTGCAACACTATCAGCCCAGTTCTAGGAGTAATATACATTTGAAATTAGAAGGGAAAGGACTAGGACCATATGATTTCCTTCCTACATGGGAGAGAAAACATGAAATAACAAACAAAATTAAAAATCATACTCACCTGGCTGATGTGGCTTAGTGGATTGAGAACCAGCCAGCGAACCCAAAGGTCGCTGGTTTGATCCCCAGTCAGGACACATAACCGGGCTGCAAGCCAGGTCTCTAGCCAGGTCCCCAGCTGGAGGCAGGTGAAAAGCAACCATACATGGATGCTTCTCTCCCTTTCTTCCTCCCTCCCTACCCCTCTCTCTAAAAGTAATGAATAAAATCTTTAAAAAAAGAAAAAAAAAACATACTTATAGACTCAGAAAACAGTATAGTAGTTAACAGAGGAGAAAAACAGAGGGAGCTGTGAGAATAAAAGGGGTAAAGGGGGTCAAATATATGGTTATGGAAGGAGACTGGACTTCAGATAATGATCACACATACACAGAGAGTGTACTTATAGAATGCTACACTTGAAGCATGTATAATGTTATTGACCAATGTTGACTCAATAACTTTGTTAAAAATGAATTAGTTACTCCAAACAAATAATTAGCTTACATGTTCATGCTGGTCCAGTTAGAGAACTTTTGCTGTATAGCCATTCACTATATATTTAATATTTTCCTGGGTGAAAAATGAGTACAATAACACTTCTATCAAAAGTACAGAAACATTCTCCACAAAAAATGTATTTGCCAAAAACACAGTTTAATTTCTCTTTCTCTTGGTAACATTTGTGGGGTATTTTTAGTCATATACTACCTGAAAACATATTACAGGAAGAAAATCTTCTAAAGAAAATTAAGCCTTGGCTGGTGTGACTCAGAGGATTGAGCACTGACCTATGAACCAAAGGGTCACCAGTTGGATTTCCAGTCAGGGCACATGCCTGGGTTGCAGGTCAGGCTTCCCATTCAGGGTGCACGAAAGGCAATCATATGCTGATGTTTCTCTCCCTCTCTTTCTCCCTCCCTTCCCCTCTCTGTAAAAATAAATAAATAAAATCTAAGGAGGAAAATTAGAGCAAGCCAATTTATTTAGCCCCTTTTTATTGAGAGCTGGGGACCTATCTGATCGAAACAGCACATATTACTCACCTACCTCTGTGTTTGTAATATCTCCTGCCACATTCCTGTCATACACAGTAACCCTGTTAAGAAAGGAAGCTTCATACAAAGCCCTAACATCATAAGCTAGAAGGACGAATGAGAAATACCTTAATTTGCCTGCTCTAAATTCCAAATAAGATCATTATATTAACTCTTATATGGAGATAAACTCAAACCTAGAGCTTTGTGATGATGAAAAGACAAGTTACATAAAGAATAATCAGCCAAGAAACAGGATGCTAAGTAGGAGATTAACTAGAACAATTCAAACCGGGGATGAGTCATCCAAACACAGAATCTGCATTGTTGACATAAGTAGCTAATTGCTCAGATAAGTGTTTTTGAGAACTTGAAATTGTAGAACTCACGCATGCCAGAAAACTGGCACTATTTTTATATTCATTGCTTTAAAAACATCTAAAGCTCTCATAATTAACAGCTTTAACATTGTGTGCTGTATTTTAGTTCCTGTTGGTTTTGCACCTGTTATGTTCAAGTCATCCTTTTTCAGTGTGTGATGCCAGTTATTCAAATGTGGATGAAACAATAAGTGACAAATTATGTAATGTGAAATTGCACTTATTTATTTTTTAAAGACTATATTTATTTGGTTTTAGAGAGGGGAAGAGAGGGAGAAAGAGAGGGAGAGAAACACTGATGTACCAGTTGCCTCTGCCCTCAACCCAGCAACCTTTCAATTTTCAAGAAGATGCGCAACCCGCTGTGCCACACTGATCACAGCTAAAATTTAGCTGTCGTATTTATTCTTTATCATTAAATCTAATAAATAGATTTAATGTGTAATGTAACCTTACCCAAGCAATGAATAATCAAGTCATAACAAAAGAGTGTTATTAATTTTGAAAAATCTAATTTTATTCAGTTTAAGTTAATATACTGATAGTACATACGCTGAAAAGACATAAAATTAATGAGGCTCCCCTGAACATCTATAAAAGTATGCAGACCTTTCTGTTTGACTGGAATATTTTCACTATTCAGTAGCTTTGCTACTCCTTGAATAAAATAGCATTCTCTAATAACTCATTTTTAGTAACTATTAGTAAAAGGCACTTTTAAGAATTATCTTGTTGGGTGGGTAGGGAAGAGGACAGAGGGGAGTAAAAATGGGGATAGATGTAATACAACAACAATAAAAATAAATTTAAAAAAGATCTTGTTTTTGGCATTGCAATTGTGAAACCTTCATGTTTTTGTTCAAAATTTTAAAAAATGAACTACAAATTTCAGGTACAAAATAACTTCAGCAGCCCTGGCTGGTGGCTCAGTGGACTGAGCACCAGCCTGTGAACCCAAGGTCACCATCAATTCCCAGCTGGGACACATGTCTGGGCTGCAGGCCAGTCCCCAGTTGGGGGCATATAAGAGGCAATTGATGGATATTTCTCTTCCTCTCTTTCTCCCTCCTTTCCCCTCACTCTAAAAATAAATAATATATATATGTATATATATATATATATATATATATAGAGAGAGAGAGAGAGAGAGAGAGAGAGAGAGAGAGAGAGAGAGAGCTTAAAAATAATAACATCAGCAAGAAAACAGCAGAGTATGGTGGAAATAAATGGTGATGGACAGAGACTTGACTTGGTGTGGTGAGCACACAATATAGTGTAAAGATGCTGAAACCTGTATAATTTTGTTAATCAGTATCACCCCAATAAATTCAATTTAAAAAAACAGAAGTTAGACATAGTTTCCATTCCTGGGTATATATCCAAGCTTACTGAAAACACATGTTCACATAAAAGCAAGTGCTGTAGTGTTTATAATAATATTATTTATAATATCCATAATGTAGTGATAACCCAAGTTTCTATCAACTACCAACTAGGTACACCAAATGGGATGCATCCATACAATTATGTGTTTGACCATAAAGAGAAATGAAGTATTGAGTCACACTACAAAATGGATGTATCTTGAAAACTTTATGCTAAGTGAAAGTAGGCAAATTCAAAAGATTACATGTCTCATTCTATTTACACAAAATGTCCAGAATAGATAAATTTTAGAGACAGAAAGTAGATGAGTGGGGACCAGGGTTTGGGGGAGAGAGTTGTGCTGAATGATTGTTAATGGGTATAAGGATTCTCTTTGGTGTAATGGTTGTTTTGGAATTAGATAATAGAAATGGTTATGCAAGTTCATGAACATAGTAAAAACCACTGACCTTTACACTTTTTAATGGTGAATTTAGTGTGACTTGAATTATAGCTCAAATTTAAAATATAAAATAAGAAATGTATAGCATCAGCGAATTTTCAAATCTAATGGGTTGCATTTGTTAAAAATTATAACATGGCCCTGGCTGATAGGCTCAGTGGATTGAGCACCACCCTATGAACCAAAGCATCACCAGTTTGATTTCCAGACAGGGTACAGGCCTGGGTTGTGGGCCAGGTCCCCAGTTGAGGGGGCATGAGAGACAACCACACATAGATGTCTCTCTCCCTCTCTTTCTCCCTCCCTTCCCTTCTCTAAAAATAAATAAGCAAAATCTTTTTTAAAACCCTCACACACACACACACACACACACACACACACACACATATATACCTTCTAATAATAGGATCGGTAATATCAGTTTAGATTCTAAAGAGAATATTATTGATAACACCAGCCCTTTACCCCAAAGCACGTATCTCCATAATGCCTGAAGATAAGACCATGACAACCAGTCCTCCGGCCACTTCAGAAACTCAGCACCACAGGGATGCAGTCAGGCACTAGTACGTAATTCTCATTTTCTACCAGATGCAGATGTCAAGCCCAGCCCTAATGATCCCAATTTGTGTATTAAATGTCATAGGTTTAAGTTTGGAAAGTAAACAATACTTCTTGCAACTTTTAGTTTGAGAAACTCATCCTACCAAATAAATGGTAGTTGTATGGGCTCAACAGGGTCATTTTGTTAAGTCTTTGGAGTTTTATCCCAGCCCTTCAAATAATATGATTAGAAATATCAAAAAGGACAACTGGGGAAAGGAAGAAGAGCTATGACCCTAAATTATATCTTTTTCTGATATGAGCAAGCATTTTTAAATGGATACTTTCTTTGAAAAAAATGTGTATCAATAACTATTCAGAGCCAAACAGGAGGTGACCTTGTCAAATTAAATTCAAGCTTTGGAAGGGAGGATCTCTCTTTCCCAGTTTATCACCCTGCTGAGAGCTAGTAAACAAATCATTAGTATTTGCACATCCATTTTTCTCCTGAGGGAGAAGAAAAGTTGAGATGATAGGCAGGTTTCATGTTAAAGTTGGAAAACTTGCATGCTCTTTAGATATTTTGACATTTCAGGGAAAATCACTCCTTTGAGATAAGTCATGCGTCATAATTACCTCGTTGGAGACTAACCGGCCCTGCCGGGTTCAGTCCTTCAATTATTCAGACAGCGGGAAATAACCAGGCCGCCTGCTCCTCTCAATGCCAAGAAATGTGTTAACAATGTCGGACTCAAACAAGCCCATTCCAAGGCATTCTCATCAATTGTAAGATTAGAAATTCCAAGAATAAAAGGTGAGGAATATGGAGCATTTTGAAGGAATTTAAAGTGCAGAATAAATGGAAAAGTGTCAAAGGTATTTTTTCTTCAACTGACTCAATGGATAACCCCTGCCTCTATTAAATGAGGTCTGCTATTATCTGGTAATTTAAGAGTGTTCTTTCTTCCGGAAATGTTTGGGGACTGGGGAGGGGACGTTCCATTTCTCTATACAAAAGAGTGGCAGCTGCTTAGTGTCTCTGTAATACTGTGGGTCATAGTACGCCTGCTGTTTCTCATTTAATCAAACGGAGAAACTGAAGTAAACTGCTAATCATTCTCTAATAATGAGGATAGTAATTTGATAGTACAGAAAATAGAAAAAATAAAATCTTTCCTTCATCTGATTCCAATAACTTAAAAGTGTTGGCTCCACCTTGGCTACGACTGTTGACCTAACATATACTCAAGTACTCTGCTATTTCACTTCACCATTTGAAGATAAGTATATATACATAGACTGATCATTCTTAATAAGGCCAACATCACAGCAATTAATACATTAATTACTAAGAATCCCTCAAACAATAAGGAAGGACAAGGATCATTTTTCTGTGCTAGCCATTAAGCATTAGATGTGTAAATCTATAGTACCACTGAAGGATAAGACACCTTTCAAAGGTGATTGATTAGCAAGACAATTTAAACATACACTATCCCCTTAATTTGCTAGAAAGCCCACCTAACCAACTGAGCTCCTTGGCCAATGGTGCAGGTTGCTCCATCCCGGGTCAGGGCACAACACAAAAATCAGCCAGCAAATGAGTGCACAAATAAGTGGGAGAAATCTCCCTCTCCCTCTCTCTTTTCCTTTCTCTCGTGTCAATAAATTAAAAAAGAAAAAAAGAAATTAAAGTTGTTTTAGCTCCAGATTGGATGTTTGAAGGATTTAATTCTTTGTAAAGATAAATTTATCAAAATGTTCAGAAAAGTTATGATAAGCAATAGTTTGTCAGATAATACTTAAAGCAACTCTGACCTGTCACTGAGGGTTTGTCAAATGAAGAATAACACAACACATTTCCACAATATTGCTTTTTCTTTTTACTGTGTGTGGTATCTTGCATGACATAATGTTTTTAACCTACATTTTAGTTCAGCGAAACAAATGAGAATTATAACCTCTCTAAATCAATCACATTGTTTAAATTATGCTGTTCATCTTTTCATTAATATATGCACTCCTCCGAAAATATTGAGTCCCCTCCATTACCTTCCCTCCCATGCTCCGCTCCCCCCCCCCCCCCCCCCCCCGCATTCCCCGGCATGGTTCCTCCAACCATCCACTTCCATATTCCGCTTCATGGCTCCTCCCACCCTCGTATATCCCAATATACTTCCATGGCCCCTCGCATCCTCCAGCCCCCCATTCCCCTCCATCCTCACTCACAACCTCCAGCCCGCAATTCCCCTATGGTTCTTTCCACACGAAACCCCACATTCCCATGCACGGGTCCTCCAATGATCCATCTCCACACTCCCCTCCACAGACTTTCTTACATTCAACCTCCCATCCCCTCCCACTCTACGCCCCCATTCCCGGCCATGGTCCCTCCCACCCCCACTTCCCCATCCTTCTATGCTTTCTCCCACATTCTATCCCACCAAGCTCTCCATGGACCCACCACCCTCCACCCCCATTCCCTCCATGATCCCTCCCTCTTCCACCCCCCATTCCTCACCATGGCCCCTCCCATCTCAGGCTCTCATTCCCGGCCACAGTCCCTCCTGCCCCCCACTCTCCCATTCTTCCATGCCTTCCCCCACATTCCATCCCACCAAGTCCTCCACAGTCCCCCCACAAGCAATCCGCCCCCTCATTCAGCTTCCACTCTACCCTGGACACCCCCGAGCACTGACTGGGTGGTGGGGTCCGCTGGTCCTTGTGACATCACAGAGCGAACCCACTCCTCTCGCCAGGCAACCCACAGTGGACAGCAGGGACGCGCAGCTAGGCCCGTACCTGCAGCCATGTCTCCGGGCGGTGCAGGCCTCGGGGGCTCAGGCCCTGAGCAGCTGAGCCTCCTGATGAAAAGAGCTGACAGGTGACAGCGGTGGACCGGCCAGTGGAAGAAGAGTGGCCCCCAGGTGAGAATACAGCGGAGGAGGAGGGGTCCCCAGGTGACAACACAGTGGAGGAGGAGGAGGAGGGGTCCCCAGGTGACAACACGGTGGAGGAGGAGGAAGGGTCCCCAGATAACAACACAGTGGAGGAGGAGGAGGGGTCCCCAGGTGACAACACAGTGGTGGAGGAGGAAGGGTCCCCAGGTGACAACACAGCGGTGGAGGAGGAGTCTCCAGGTGACAACAGCCGTGGAGGAGGGGTTCCCAGGTGACAAAAGCGGTGGAGGAGGAGGGGTCCCCAGGTGACAACACAGCGGTGGAGGAGGAGGGGTCGCCAGGTTACAA